>BEXV01001014.1:28639-38701 GCA_003118195.1 Hemicentrotus pulcherrimus
TGATATATACCAGCAAGAGAAAAGGGGGATGAAGTCGGCAGTACAGTATTTACTTTGCCAATCATAGCCAGGATTGAACACATAAGGTAAGCGAAATCGAGGAAAGATTAGTACACATTTATGATTGGGGCCACACCCAAACTCCATGCACGAAATAGACGTCTAGACGGGGATAAAGGTAGGAAGTTAAAAGCCAAAGTGAGGGTAAGCAAAAGGGAAAAGACAATGTTCCATAAGGTTAAAAAAAAGTCAATTAAGTGGAACATAAAGAAGGCGTGGCAGCTTTGACGAATTAGAGGAGGAGAAATACCAGAGAGAGAGAGAGATCGCGGGAGAGACAGAGAGACGGATTTAAAGAGAGGCAAGAGATATAGATTGAGAGAGGGGGAAGTAAAGAGACCAGTCAATGGTGTCTCCAGATATTTAATAACTGGGAGGGGCGCCACCTTCCCAAAAAGCCTGTTTCTAGTCAGTCATACATACTTTATGGAAGGTAGACCGATTCCACACTGAATGTACATGTACATTTTCCCTTGGCCTTCAAAAGGGGAAGGAGGGCTGGATAGCCAACTTGTCCACTTAAAGGGATCCGGTAACTTTGTCTTAGATCCTTTAGGAATAATCCTTGATTTAGCTCATGCTGCAATGATAATTATAAACAATTAGGTCAGTCAGGAACTCCATAACAAACCGATCGCCTGTCTGATTATCAAGATATTAATGTTAGAATTACAAATTTTGAAAACCGTTCGCAGAACGGTTTTCATAACACTATCTATTGGGGAAAACGAGTATGGTAAAACCGGTCACTCAAAGATTTTTACTTTTTTGAGGCACTTCTTGATCATTTTGAAGCGCGATTTTTTTTTTATGGCTTCAATATTACACCATATCACAGACACTGGTAACATGTAGGGCCGTGTATCTCAGATTTAACATTGTTAAACGATCCCTTTAACATTGTTTTTATTTTACTTTTATGTTTTAAACTAATCATCAGCCAGATAGTTTAAGGGTGCAACCTAATCTAAAGCAGTCAATTATTACTTCGAGCTTGGTTTCTTTCTATTTCTCTACCTCTGCCCAACACAGCTTGGTTTATTCTATGATAACAGTTTCAAGACTTCCATAACAAAACACACATTATGTATGTTTTCCAACAGGTTATGACGCCACTTTTACGTCAACATGGTCAGTAATTCGCGCGTTTCCCCCACCACATCAGTGCCTTGTGTAAGTTTAGGATTAAATACAGGGCTCGCGTGCTATTCGCGTGCCCCATATATATCACTACAATTTGTGTTGCATTAACGAGATCTATATGTTGACTCAAGAATCGCAAAGTTTGTTGTTTAGACAGAGAGAGATAAACCTTTTGTTTATAAGCGATTAAAAATAACTTTATCTAAGCCCGGTGGTAAGGCAATATAAAGTTAACTAAATATATAGTGCAGTTACTTAATGAACAAAGGATTGGCAGGCCTATAGCTCGTAAGGAAATAAAATGCATGGACCCCTTATCGTAATAAGTTAAATTCGCATTTTTAATTGCTAAAAGCAGCGAATTCTTAGGATGAATTCAAACGTGTTTTTTATGTTAAGTTCTTAGCTACCTTTGAGCGACGCGAAGCGACACGGCCATTGGTTTAAATCATTCTGCAAGATTAGGCGGAGAATAGTCAATATTTTGTTCATTGCTTGATTTTATTTCTACGTTTTTTCAACTCAATAATAAGTAATATACAAATTCGTACATATATATATCATTAACAGAAGTCGAATTACATATTTGATCATATCATTATATTAATCAATAGAATAATCATAGGCCCTACTTTTAAACGAAAAACATAGTTTACAAATCATTCCAAAATTGAAAAATGCAGGAGACTGCCATCTTTAGCTAGAGCTTGAACGTGACGGCGGCCTCATGTAAGCAACTTATATGCACCAAACTATAATATATACAAACAGAAGGAAAACAATTATAACAGCAATATGTTTTAGCTTTACATCTATATTCTCTTCTTTTTTGTAATTGTTTAGAAAACTAACCAAAAACGAATGTGACTGGTTATATCTCCTGCTCATTAATTCTCAACAACTTGTATGCAAAAAAATCGTGTCATATTTGTCAAATTACAGACCTTACATTTTACCGTATAGTTGTGCCCAAATCAGGCGAAATCATTTTGCTGTATCTGAACAAAAAGAAGCAAGTAGACTATGAATTATATCAGTGGTGATCGCCTGAATGTCTAAACTCATGATTTCAAATGCTATTTTATTTAATTACTATTTCACAAATCAGATTATTCGTTGTCGGTGCAGAAAATGGACAATTTGCAATATTTTCACAAAGGAAAAAGTCGTGTCTATTGATAAATTTGTTATCTCCAATTTAGATAGCACGTGTGCACAACAAAGAACATTATCATTACACAGTTAGGATGAATTGTGAAATTTGACAAACGACAATTAAATCTCAACCTTTTTGTTCAACAACTAGGGCGTTAAAATATGTCAACGTTTCATTTTGAAATTCTGTTCCAATTATAATGCAAGGCCCATTCTCTGCCGGCGTCGCAAAAGAACTTAAGGCGAAGATATATAACCCGTGAAAACTCTTATTTGAAGAGATCATAGAATTGGCCCGCTTTATAAATTTCCACACCCTCTTAACAAAAGCAACTTGTTCAGCCCAAGGAAAAGTCATTATTCAAGTGGCGATTCAATTGGTGAAATCAAAATCATATAAATGAACTAAATAAACATCGTGCATGAAGTTGTATCACACCGCAGACCAGTGGTCAAAGCGATGGGAAAAGTTGGTAAGGACATATCAATAATTTCCTGATGAAAATCGAGTGAGGGTGCGGTCAGGATCGCTTGCTGGCTGAGCAACGAGTGAAAGGCGTTGCCCTCCTTTAATAGCAATTTGATCCAGCTCGATGCTTTTGGGGTGAAATTTAGATACATTTCTGAGCAAATATTGGCCTATTGTTCCGTCGAGCACGATTTGGTTAGTCGCTACAAGCATACGCACGCACTGACATCGCTCACGCGTGGTTTATGTTGGCAATACAGCGGACGGCGATCTGCGCGCGAGGGGGCGTGTCGTCGCCCTGATTGGTCGGATGCGACCAGAGTCGTCTGCGCATGTGTGGTTTCGGGAACATCGCCAGCGAAGATCTCGGTCTCGGATAGTGGGCTTGGATGGGGACAGAACATCTCGGCGACTCCGCTATAAAACTTCGCTCTCGAAACTTCTTCGGCATTTTAATTTCTAGGGTTCGGAGAGGAATCCCAGGCAATGTGCCCTGGATGTTGGAATGCTTTCAAATATAACATTGATACATCTCTTCATGCTCCACTGGCAACCAAACTCATCTCAACCTAATTCAACGGACAAACCTGCTGCTTATAAACTACCCAGAACAATTCGATAATCCACTAGCGCTCCCAACCAACTCATAACTTCTCAAAACCAACTTTAGGTATATACTCAGAGATCACTATGGAAAATATTCCTTACGGTCACGAACCGCTTCTCTATCACCAGCCGGCAGCATATCAACAGTACAGCCACCCTTATGATAGGAATGTCTTCGAACCCCTCAACCAGAGCTATGGGCGTCGGCCCTTACAACACGAAGGGGGTAAGGCGACACGGAGGAGGAGAAAACCCAAGTGCCCCACGCAACAGGTCCGACAGAGACAAGCAGCTAATCTGAGGGAAAGAAAGAGGATGTCGTCTATCAATGATGCCTTTGAAGGACTTAGGGAACACATCCCGACGTTGCCTTACGAGAAGAGACTGTCGAAGGTAGACACGCTGAGGCTGGCTATAGGGTACATCAATTTTCTGGCAGAGATGATCGAGAACGAGGGAGCTGACCTGGAGTCGCCAGCGACAAGTCCGGAGGAAAACCAGAAGAAAGTTATCATTTGCCATCGAGGTGAGTTTTTACATCTCATGATCGTTGCCATCTTTCTTCTTCTTCTCCATTTCCCTCCTCTTATACTATTACGTCTTCTTTTTTTTCTCCTCCTCTTCCTCGTTAACCTTTTTCTTCTGCCCCTCCTCCCCCTTCTTCTCCATCCTTTTCTTCGCCAATCTTCTTCCTTGCCCTTTTTTTGAGGCACATTCACTTATCATTGTATCAATCAACTTTTAATAATTTCATATTTAAAGTAGCATAAAATCTAATCACCTTTTTCATTAATGTCAAATGTAAAAGGTAATAAGAAATATACACGTTTTTATAATTACTTATCACAGAAGTAACATGTTTTATTCTTGTCAACATGAACATCAAACAAATATTGAGTAGCATATTTGTAAAATCAGTTATTACTTACGTGTTCATCATTCAAGTATCTCTTTACCTTGCCACATTTTTAAACTTCACGTAATTAGTTAGATGTACACAAGCATGAGGTCATGAAATATACTGACACATTGATGGCATATTGTTGCTGACAAATCAATATCACAATTATCTATCAGATATTCGACGACAATGAAATGCATGAAATGTTTTCATATATTATAGAATTTGTCATGATTTTGCTTAAAACATATTGCTCTAAAAGAGTCACCAACAAATTAGATTACAGCGTACGAGTTAGAACACCGTATCATATTGCATTCCAATTTCTCCATCTTCGTTATCCCTCCAAAAAGAAATGCCCGGGAGTTGAAGCTACAGAACCAAAAAAAAGAAAAGATAAAAGGCAAATAAGCAAGCCACCATTTGTAATAAGGAACGGAACTATACAGTGAAAAGAAAATATAATGGAAGGTGGGTTTAGCAACCTAAAGCATTCACGTGCAGAATACCACTGTTATACCTGGCAAGTGAAGGATTAATGCATTAGCCATGGTTCTTGGTGGAATTAACAAGGTTTTCTCTTGTCGTTTGCGCTATTGAAATGGAGACGAGATCAATACCTGATCGATAACGGTGAGGATAGGAAGAATGGACTAGAGAATGCCGAGGGACCCGTTTGACACACAAGACGGAGCAATCGACTGAAGAAGATGAAAGAACTATTATAAGATAGCAGAGAACGTTGTAGCTTGTGTACTTTATATAACTCGAACATTGTCTTCGTTTCTCTTGTATATTTTCCTTTTCAAAACTTATTCAATTCTTGTCGACATGAGGTCCTCATTTCCAGCTTCTTCTGTGCTTGACTCTATCAATACATTATTTATTCATAACTTAATGTTATATTTATCCAAGGTAATAAGCCAAGGGGAGAGAGAGTGGCTTAAAGATTTCTTTTTAAATCGACAACATAACTGTCATGACAGTATACGGTTACTCATGTTGCAGTCTAACTGTCATGACAGTATACAGGTGAAAGTTATTTCACGCTTATCTTGGACTGAGCCAGCATCATTATAATCGCTTGTAACTTCTCAACTGCGTTTCTCTTTTCTCATTTTACAACTTCTGATATCAGTATATTAAAAAAACTACCAAATGTACGGATAGAACGAACCAACATTTAAATGTGTTAACCCTCTTTAGATTACTTAACTCATAATAAAAGAAAGTGAACGATTAAATGACGCGCAACGTTACTTTCATCGTCACTTAACGTCGAAGTTGTAAAGTTATTTGTCATTCGTGTTGCTGACCTCTTGAAACAGAATTGTATCGGTGTTTCTGAGGGATTTTCACTTTTGTGTTCACATCCCTCGAGTCTACCCTTTAATACGTCTCTTCTTATCCATCAAAACTTCGGTATCCTCTTTTCAAAATACCCTCGAAACCCTGCTTGAATTGTGGCATTATAATTAAGGTACCCATGTTTTCTTCTCATGACAACAAGCACCCTCTAATACCGATAACAAGTTTCCACACTGGTCCCGTTAAACCTATTTGTCATTTTCGGATTACCCCACTGGTATTGTCGGTTACCCCTATACAATCCGAGGAGGGTTTTATTTGCCCCCTCTCTAATCTTGAGCGGTACCGTAACATAACAAGGCTCTCCCCCACCGATTAAGGGCTTAGCAAATCCGCTTTCCATTGAAGATTACCTGTAGGTTTTCTAACACAAGTGAAAGGAAATTGGGACTCGTAAAGGCGGTTCATACCAAAATGAACATAGGGGCTTTGAACCCCCGGCAATAGAAACCTACACCGCCATAAAAAGAGAGGAATTGTGTTGGACAGGAATTAAACTTGCGATCGGGCAATGGCAAATTGGGAAAGGCGATAATTATTCGGCACATAAACCGTCTACTAGACACGTAGTAAATGGCTGTGAAATTGAATTTTATTTGGGAAGCTTTATGGCTGAAGAATGGTCTAGTACGGCTACAGCAGCTTCGACCGATTGACAATGGGCCAATGTACTCTTCTTTCAAACCATACGCCAGAGGAAAAAAATAATAATAAAGATATCGAGGTGGTCATGAACAGACATCAAATATACCATGAAATACATCTGTAGTTGAAATGTGTAAAATTGTAATCCATGGTTGAAAGCATCACTACCATCAAACACCCAAGGATTCAATAAGTGGGGGAACACAATACACAGGTGGAAGACAAATACGTTCGTGAGTTATACCAACACACCTTAAAAGTTGAATAGCTGGTTCCCTTTTTTAAACAATAAAACAAAAGTTCAATACAAAATGAAGAATAGCAGCGACATAAAATTGAAGTGTAATACAAGTCCTAGCAAAACTCATCTCTTTTTCGCTGTGCAGTTTGTTTTACAGCACTTGTATTATTTATATGTAGGTGTATCAAAGAAGTAAAATCGATTACAATCATCTTTAAATTTCAAGTCTTTCTCTCCTTTCTTTCATTTAATCTTCTCAGGATCGCCGACACCGCTTGACAACGAGTTCGGCGCCGTGCCCCTCGCCGGCCATTCCCTCTCATGGAGCAATGAAAAGCACGCGCAGCCAGGCCCAAACGGCACCATGGTCGCCAAGGTATGGACGCCCGAGGATCCCCGACAGTCGTCGTCCAACAGCTCTCCGATGTCGACAGGCAGCAGCAGCGACCACTTGTCGCCGTCGGGTTCATACGATTATGACGAACTTGAAGGCGTGACGACGTTGGCGGGACTCACGATAGCTCAACAACTCACCCCTATTCATCACCACCTTGAAGAGAGATGTCACTGAAAATATATATTTTTTAGATCCAAGATTTTCAAAAATTCTAAAGAAAACCATAAATTTATAGAGATAAACAAGCAACTTTGCTATTTTCAACTTCATGAGAAATGTATTAAAAAAAGATAAAAATAGAATAAGCAGTATATTTGAAGAAACTCTATGGACAAAACATCCTAACAAATTTGGTTAGTGACATTTTTTTCGTCCCATTTAAAATAAGGGTTGCAAAATAAAATAGTCCACTTGAAGTTTTGTTTTGTTTCTTTTAACCACTCGACGGGGTTCCTTCCGATCATAAAAATTTTTTACAACAAGCGTACAAATGAGAAAAAATAAATATTTAAAGGTGGCTGTTACAAAGGGACCTAAACAGTTAAGTAAGCTCCTAGAACACCGTAGAAATATGCTCCAATTTACTGCATTTCAAATCATCGGCTTGGTATTGATAATCGAACGTCTTCCAAATCTATACGCATGTCAAGCCCAAATGAAGTGTTCCTTTTAAATGTGGTTAGAAATCACTTTGAAGGCGTATCCAACAAAGAATAGATCGAGGGGCAAACCCCCATTAAATGGTGGAAAAGTTTGATCGATAAATATATACCACTTTCAGCATCTCAAGTGGGTCTATAACCCTTGCGGAGCTGCATGAGTACAATACTACGCCTCCTCCCGAGGAGGACTCCCGAGGAGGGGTCCAACCCCCCTCGATCAATTTTTGGATACGCCATTGTAAAGTGAATTATCATTAAAAGCATTATCCGAATGGGTTCTAAGATTGTAACAGTTAAATTATATGGACTCATTTCCTCCAATGACACTTTTAAGGGTACAACTCTATTTTACCAAATAACTCGCTGTTTTCATTAAACATAAATTGCATCTGACCTTCAAAATCATTAAACATAAACTTGTATCGATCACTGCACCATGTGGGTTGCTTAATGATCTATTGAATCATATACATGTACATTTTGAGAGTCTAACCAATTTAATGCGAAATGGTATCTTTACTAAATGTGCGTGCTTACAATTAGAAAATTATAGTGAAAGACGGTCTCCAATATCTTTCGCTGCAAAATAACATTTCAACGGACCTCTACAAATTAAGACCCCAACTCTGAATATATATTGATATAACTCAACCATTTTGAAACGTACAGAAACTATATTGTGTTACATTAGTGTATGACAAAACAAACTCGATAACTTGTCAACTCGCCGAAACCAACTAATTAACTTACATCATCATACCATTGTGATGTGCATGTCTTCAAAATATTTTCTCAAGATTTATTCGTTGAAGTTATGAGAATCTTTTTATTCTTATTTTATTTTCACGCCGTGCCTTCTTTGTATAAAATGATATTTTTCTTTGTGTAGAGAGTGAGTGTGGTATTGTACATATGAAAACTGTTGTATATAACAAATTATGATTAACTCATACATATATCATGTTGTTTCTCGTTTGATACCATAATGTGTGAATTGTGCGTATAATATACGGTATAGGCCCGGAAATACCAGAAAAAAACTCACAATGTTTTCAAAATAATTATAATATGGATACATTTTATGTGGTTATATTTTTAATTTACATTCTTTGATTTTCAAGCATTGATCTTAGCGGAATTTGAATAACGTAAAGTTTACTACAGAATATGGGCATCTAATTGGACTATAATGTAATTACAAATATGTGTTTTGATATCATTGCAGTTGCTAAGAATGCTTAATAAGTAAATCTAAGCATCTTGATCAAAATTCCACGACAGATTCAGCTTCAAAAATAGCTTTTAGAATTAACAAATTAAGAAAAATATTTCAAAGTATAGGCTGACCGTTTATAAAGGATGTAATGATTTTTCTTTTTGTTCGTAAGTTTCTGGTCGGAAAAGTGTGCAATATTACTTTTTGTTTTGTAAGATATAAGATACTATTAGAAAAGGGGAAATTGAACCGAATGTATATACATGTACGTCTTAATGTAAATATACATTTCTCTATTTTACTGGATAACTCTATTGCTGATTTTCGAGACATTCCATTATTTTCGGATACATTCCAAAGCTGCATATGCGATATTGAAATCAAATATTTCGTGTTTCTCAGATGAAATTCCCATGTAGGGACCATCTTTGCGATTATTTCGATTACTTTTATTTACAATTATATCGTGTACAACATTCCAGATAGACCACACCTTGTTCATATTGTATGTCGGGTTTCTGTTACTTTTGTTTTGATTTTGTTCATGAACATCATCTGATTTTCCTTTATATATATATATTAACTCAATTCTCTTTCACGTGGAAAGACCAAATTATATCGTTTTCTATTGTAAAGCAACTTTTTTCGAATCATGATTGAAAAATAAAATCTCACTTTCAACTTATTTATGCTTGAATACATCATTTCTGTCTATGTGTTTATAAATAAGCCAACATACCGCCCTAAGTCATAACAGTTTTCCTTTATCGCAGTATATGAGGCGAGTTTTATTTGTTTTAAATGTTATCAAATAGATAAGAGACAGGTTATATATAGTTCAGCATCTGCATATTCATAATAGATAAACACTTGAATTATCGCATTTTGTTATTGAGGAATCTGGACATATTATTAGGACATGAAATCACGTTAATCTATGGAAATTAGGATTCTAAAAATATTTCGTAACAAGACTCACTAATTAAAAATGACTAGATCATGCCTATAAGTTACATCAGTTTCCAAATCATCACCAACATCATCTTCTTCTTCTTAAATGAAAATAAAAAAACATCGTCAGCACCAATTTAAGAATCTGTTACCATTTATATCACCATTACCACCCTTATCATCATCATCACCATCTCCACCACCACCACCACAACCACCACCATCATCATATCCACCACCACCACCAC
>BEXV01001014.1:57670-68571 GCA_003118195.1 Hemicentrotus pulcherrimus
GAGGGGGAGAATGGCTAGGTATATGGGTAGATAAAGACCTGATATAGATAGAAAGCTAAATGGATAGATATATTTTGATATATAGACATTTAAATAGAATTGGGACTCCCTTAGCGTTCGCCTCATATGGCTAGTCTACGTTTACCCAACACCAATATACAAACTTCTCATGTATTATCCCTTCACCCGAACTCTCAATGTTGAAATACCGTGATTGGCGCAATCAATGCTCTCCATATATTCCATTTTCAATAGATCCGACGAAAGAATGGACCATGATTTATTTTGTTTGAAGAAGGGATTGAAACAGTATTATTCAGCCCACCATCCCCTTTGACGCACCGCATGAAAGAGAGAGAGAGAGAGAGAGAGAGAGAGAGAGAGTAGGAGAAGAATGAGAGGAGGGAGGGGAGTTGTATGTCTCTGTCTCTGCAGTCTCTTTATCGACATGATCATCGACTTTCATCCGTGCAGGGGCGGGATGGGCGAAATTTTCCTTTCCAAAACAAACAGACGATATCGAGGGAGTAATACAGTGAGATCCCATGTAACCAAATGGTACACATGTCTCTGCTTGTTTTAGGCAGATGATGGCGGGCATTTTCAACAAGAAAAATAAGCGCAAACCATTTTCATGTTCCGAAAACATATTGTATGGGAAGATTGAACCGCCGTCTCATCATCTATTTTTCTTTTCTTCTTGATGCCTCCCCGCCTTGTTGGCATCGATGGGTTTGAATGTGATGACAAAATTGTATTTTTCGGCAACAAAGCGCTCCCCTTGTGTTGGGTGAGCAGGACACATTTCGTCTAGCCGCCATTGTTCTATATGTTCATCGCTTATGTTTGTTTTTTAGTATTGAAAATAATGAACATTCAGTAAAACTTTGAAATATAGCAGCATGATTGATGAAGAAGAGATGAATTTAGCATTTGATTACTGCCTTATTTGTGCGTAACGCACCAACAAAATGCTTCACATGCACCAACTTCACATGCTATTTTAATTCCATGCCGGATTTTTAACCCAAAATGTCCTTTATTAAAACCCCCAAATCAAGTATTCTGTGAGATATTTAGTACATAGCTTGTATCATCTAATGACGCACACATATTCATTTTCCAGGCCATATGAAGCAACCACGTGCAATACAATCCAATTGTCTGCCATCCCTTGCAAACCAAATTACATTCATGAGAGCCAGTCGTAATGCTCAATTACATTTTCAATAGTAGTACGTAATTTAGTTTTTCCCACGTGAACAAAAGATTCAAAGATTAACGATGTGTTGACGATACGGATGAAAAAAGAGTAATCAGTGACAAGGGGAAATTATAAGGAATCTGTCAATATATATCGCCTGGTTATGAGATAGATGGTTGAACAGCAGAATGATGAAAGAACGTATTGCAAAACGGAATTTTCCCAGGAAAAATATGAATTAACTGTGGTCGGATTTTGTTAAAGGTTTTTTTCTCTACATTATATAAATTGATGGTAAGGAAAAAAAAGGCGAATTTTCGTCACCCTATATCACAAAAGAAAATACTGTTGACATAATTCGAATATATAGGGGGAGGGTGTTGGATTTAAATCATCGCCAGAGACATCAATAAAGAGGCTCTCATTAAAACCCCAACTATCTGAAATCGAGATGAACATTTGAAAATAAAAAGTTTAGAAATATTTATTGAAAAAGAATGAACATATTTGTATTAGTCGATAGCAAATATCCAAACATTCGTACCCCTGTCTAATACTTATATGATTGAGCTTATAGTTATTTAAGGGTATGAAAACATAAAAAAGAGGATGTGATTCAAATATAAATGGTAGGTTTCGGCTGAAACATTTTGCATTATTCCTTAGGATTTTTTTCTTAAAAAAACCCATATAAACCATCATCGAAATCGGACAATTCGTAGAATTTACGGAAATTCTACATTTCGTCACCCCAGTGGTTGCATAACATGGTATGACGTCATCATGTAATTTTTTTAATGAAAACTTAAAATATAATGAAATAACAACATGCGATGATTTTGTCTGTTGTTGGGCAAACATGATTTTTCGATCCGTGATAAAATTGTATGCGTCTTTTAATCAATTTTGATCATCAAAATATTTTTTGCGATTGCCAATTTTAGCGACTTTCAGCAAATTTATCAATTTTCGTCACCCTCGTCACCCGGCCTGTTGTCTGAAGTGATGACGTAATTATAAAGAATAACATTAAATAATGACCTTGAATTGGGTTCTTAAGAAATGTATGAAGAATTGGAGATTTATCAAATGCAAAATAATGCGCGCTTTCATTTGTCTCACTTCTGAATTAAGAGTTCAAAGAGAAGAAATTCAAGAAATTCACCCAACTTTTGCCCCAACTCAATCTCGTCACCCTTTTAGTGCTACGTACAGACTTATTAATATCATAGCAATACAAAGAGATTACGTAATACAGGTGCGACAAATGACTTGGTAGTGTGCGTTTATATTAACCACAATACTATAGTTGCTAAAAATATTAAAGAAACTTCAACATACACTTTCAAACTTTAGAAATTGTTCAAATTAGATGGTGCCTTTCCTTTTCTTCGACATCAACAATTTCTACGATTTCACTACCAGAGTCTGAAATACCGTCATATTCTGTTACGTAACAGGGCAACAAGCAACTTAGTATACTACAAGGCTACTGTTGCTCGAACAGCTTTATTATAAGCAGGATAATGTGTGGGGAATTGGGCATGAGGTTTCTCACCTTGAATGTTTATATTTTCACAATTGAATTGACTTATTTGTAATATGTACAATTTATATTTTCGTCAACACAATTCTAAACAATGAACAAGCTCTCTACACAATCTGTGTTTGGGTGTTCTGGTATGACATGATGGGTGCTTATATTCAAAAGCCCGTAAAATAGACCATTGGTGCGTCAAAAGAAAGGTGTTATGATGAGGAAAAAATACATTAATTATACTTTTATTTTTCAGAAAATTGTGATATCGGTTTGTAAAGCTCATTTCGTCACCTTTCATTTAGCCTTGAAATGGAGAACCTTTATCATTCATTGCCTTCTATGACGTAATGCTACGTCATAACCCCCTATTGTGGTCTAGACTAATGCATTGCTTGAAAGAAGTGAATCTGAAATATACTAACAGTTCTCTCAAAAAGACAATATTAAAAATGAATACCTTTCCTAAATTCATTCAAAAGTGATGAAAATAATTCGGCAATTAACAATCTTTCATATTCAACATGAAATTCCCTACCAGCTTCATATTATTTTAACTATTCGTATTGCTCTGACAATTGCATATATATATTAAAGGAAACGCCAAATAAAAGTTGCTAAGATGTTTCTGAAATTCTACTAAAATTGGGTCAGCCGAAACGATTTTCATCGATGAAGCATCAACAATATATATTTTTTTAAAATATAAATTATGCTCAACTATTTTTGCTGACCAAAGGCTTTTGTAGATTTAGTTACGCCATCAGCGAAGCAAGGCAGTATGCTTTGTTGGAAAAACGGCTTCTGATATAAATCCTATTTGGTTAAATCCCGGCTTTCAATTAGTGGCACATTTTTACGACCCGGCTTTGGAAATTGACGTTTTCGCACCTTCCCCAAAATTGAGAATTAATGGAAGCGTTCTCTGCCGTGACCGAATACCAACTCGGACGGCGTTCCTCCCCCTCTCACAGCGGGCATCTAGCCAGGCGCTTGGGGTTAATGCATCTTTCTTAATTCATCGTGACGCATGACCACTGACTGATGGCCAGCCTACAATGTTTGCTAAAAGCATTAAAACAAAATGCCTCTGTTTTGCCTCAATTTACGAGGAAAATATTGAAAATCTAAACAGTGGAGTTTGATAAACGCCAGTGGGGGCCTAAAGTGAGTTTGTTAACATCATGCCCTATGTTGACTTGACGGTTTAACGATGGACAGACGGCCTGCGCGCATATGTTGCCCTTATGGATTACGCCTGGTCATTGATTTTAAATACAAGTAGAAAAGGTTTTGCGCGCAGCTTATGAAGCCAATATGTTGTTGCTCCGAAGATTATATACTCGGCAAAAGGTTGATGAAAGGATTAGAGAAGAAACGGCGAGTGTCGAGACAGGGCAGGACGCAGGTCGGATGAAGAGAATCGGAGAGATGGGTATGGAATGAGTAGGGGTAGGGGGAAATTAAAAGATGAGGGATTCATTTCTGAGGTTTGAATGAAGCACCTGCTGATGTGTAGCGCTGGTGAGGGGCGAGCTGGAAGACGTTAGTCGATTAAAATCAGGTTCACTCGTAACAGGTGGCACTTTCTTTGGCCGACATAGGGTCAACGTAGCCCCCATTGCCGACCTCCAAACAACCCTTGCCAGACATTTACTACCCCCTTCTCTTACCCCCATCAGGCATGCCGCGCTCTTGGGTAGCCCCGGCTTCAGACACCCTCCTGATAAATTGTGTATGTTTAACTGCATATATGTGCACCTGGGGAGGAGTGGCTTGAAAATGGAAAGGCGAGGGAAGGGAGACGCAAAAGAGTCGGGGACGGCGGGGCAGCTGGTCCGGGCGAAGTCTCCATCTCTTAGCCCCCCGACTACTAACAATGTCCCCTCGACTAACAGGTCCGTACATCAGTCTCGCCCTTCCCCCTACCCCCTTCCACCATTGTCCCTTGACAATGTATGCACAGCTCGTGATGATGACGTCTGCCCCATAAAAACACACTTTTCCATTGGTCTAGGTTTCCTGTAAGCCTTTGAAGTAAACACAGAGAGAAACAGAAGGCGCCTTTGTTAGAGAGGTAAAGCCAGTGGAGACACACGACAGGTCGAGAGAAGTAGCGAGCCGGCTGCCCGCCACCCGTACCGGCCTCCACACGCATTGTTACCGCACTTGACACACTTGAATTGAAAAACATCGGTGCCAAAAAGTCCTCCCCATCACCTGCCAGCGAGCTAATCATTATTATACCTCCAATCCGCGGTAGCTCTAGCTAATGACACTCGGCAGTGATTGGCTGGTGAAGGACCGGCCGAGGAGCGGGGGAAGGAGGCGGTCATGTCTCGTTCTTACCCTAGGCATCATCTCCTTCCCTGTCACTGACAATGAACTTCGATTAGAACAAAGAACAAGAGAGTCTTGCCACTTTTCCTACGCCAATCGCAAACCCTAAAAGCAGATGTTTCGATAAAAATACAAATAATTGAATCTTCCATCTTCTTTGGAATTTTCCCTGAAAGTTTCAGCGAATCACCGCGCGAGTTTGAGACAGGACGCGTCAATCTTAGTCCCCATCTCAAGTTGAATCACTCGCGGGATGAATATTTAAATGAGGTACGCGGTGGGGGCAGAGTGCGTAATTATCATAAATGATACTCGGCGTGAACTCTCCCAACGAAACTGAAGTGTGAGGTGCATCGCTCGGTACAGGTGCATAACATCTTATCATCAGTCGTCAGCGTGGCGCGGTCTTTCCCAACACTCAGTGAGTATAAGACCCATCCTACCCCGTTGCTAGACGCGTGTTATAGGCAAACAATCCAAGCTCAGACACGTTTCTTTACTTTTCCAGCTTTGACAAAGTCCAAAGTATTATCGCCCCCACCTGCTTGGCGTATTCGAGCCACAGGTGTCGCGACGCAAAACGCGCGCCGCAAAAACTCTGGTCGCACCGTCCGGGCCGAGAACTTTTCGTCACCCTGCCGCCTTTTCCTATACAAAACACGCCCCTTTTATAAAGACACCATATTTAGCTAGCCTACATATCATACTATGCGTAGGAAAGATACCAGAATCAAGGCGCAAAAGACACGCCGAGCAGAGAAGGTAATTTCGAAGAGCGCGAAACCAAAACTTTGCTCAAAGACGCAACAAAATTGCCTTCTCGCGCCGCGAAAAGCCGAAATGCTGTACGCATTCAACACAGGGAGCTTGTATTGTCCTCTCATGCATAACAAACGTGTACATTATGAGCGCACAACTGACCAGACAGGGCCAATCGGCACTTGGGAACACCCCTGCTTCCTCTAACTTACGCTTGACGTCTTTTTGCCATTTTCGTTGCATTTTCTTCGCAATCAAGCTCAAATTGTCGCTCAAAATGTCATATTCCTTGATTTTTTCCATTGTGTGTATCGTTCACTTTCTATTGTTTCGTACACACACACACAGAGTAGGATACATAAATGTATCTTTGAATATAGGGTAGGTAGTGCGCTCATACTAGCTGCGCTGTATTGGCGCTGTACGCAAGCATAACCGTACGCAATAACGCCGCCTTGCAAAATTCGATTACTGGTTTTCTTATTATTTGTCCTTCAAACATTGTCAAAATATATCATTGATGAAAGACAGAAAATTATCTTTTATCTATCTTCAATAAAGAACTATTTTCAAAGAAGAAAATGAACAGTTTTAGGAGAAAAGGCTGCTCTAAAATGTAAATACCGATGTCGTGTTGTAGGCATTATAACGTCTTGTATAAGGGTCTCCGATCATAGAAGCTATCTCCTTAACTCTTCTATGTCGTTAAAATAACATTATTTCAAGATGGTTCGAATTTCTTACGAATTGACCATTCTATTTGTTCTTAGAGCACCATTTTGACTCATATCTCCTGCTAAATGTGATCCTAATTCGAGACTCTCTTGTGTTCATCCCTTTGTGCCATTTAGGGTCAGGCTAAATGGGAAATCTCGTTAATGTTATTGAGATAATAATGTAAATCAACAATCAAAGGAGACTACAGTAAACCCCTGTCGTATTTTTGTTACAACTAGTCTCTTCTTTATGGTAAAAGAGCAAAACTGCCGTCATAATTGAAGTAGAAATGTCCTGAAAATATTTAGAGTAATTTAGATTCACAATTTATTTTACGCATGTCATAGCAAATTATGAATATCAAACGCTTAATATTCATTTTGTTAGAGATGACAAGTATACTACCAAAACAGGGAGAACATTTGAAGGTAAAACAAACTTCTACGGATGTATTTCTAGATAACAAAACAGTCGGGACTGTTTTTCCCAATAATTTACCATGTTTCTGGTAAATTATTGATGGCATAAAAACATTGCTCATCAAAATATGTACGTTGACGAAGGAGAAAACAAAAGAACAAAAGCAATATTTCACAACCATAATGCTAATATTTTACTCATCTTCCCATTCATAGGCAAAACTCAAGACATACCCCCTTCAAGTATAAGCTCGTGTAGTGTCAGAATCCTAACGCAGCACAGAACCAAAAACAAACATACCCCCTTTTCTATAAATTTATCACACAAATATCAATACAAACTTTCAATTCCAAAGGCATACAACCCATCTCTACAAGGGTATTTTTCTCAAAATGCCTATCTAGGCCCAGGTGTAGAAACAATGTAGAAATCTGATAGACATAACATTATTGGGCGCCGTGGAAGTCCCCGAGGTAGAATCAGAATAGTACAATATCCGGGCACAAAGAGCGTTACTAAATCTAAATTTACGGACTTAAGACCCAAACAATGAAAGGCAAGAGCCCTGATTATTATCATCATTGGTAAGATCATTTATTGTATTATTATATACAATTATTGAAGAGATTGTTTATTTGTTGATAATATAAAACAAAGGTGTTTAGTGTATGTTCTTTATAAATGCCATGTATGCCTGCGTTAATGTTTCCTTAATCATAGTTAGAATGTCCCTTTTTCCTTCACATTATACCTTAAATCTTGTTCTCCGTCAAGACCAAAAACAAATTAACCCCGTGAAAATATGATGAAACACGTAAGTTATATCAAGTTCCTCACTTGAAATGTAAAAATAAATCCATTATTTACGGAGCGACAATAATATATGCACCATGCAAGCTAAAACGAAATCCCCAACATTGAATTCACAGATGAGGTTAAAACATTTTAAACAAATTAAATCCGGGAACCGAGATGTATACCTATATGAGCACACACTTACTCTTTGAACCCTTACTGGCACTATCCCATTAGAATCTGTTCTTGGAGGTCCATTATTGGTCTTCGATCGCGCTAATAGAATTTCAAAGAATGAACAATTCCACACGTTATGGTAGTTCCCCGAGTATTAAAACATCGTAAAACCCACTTTTAAAAGTTTATCACGGAATGCGAGATTTTACGGTTCCGTTCAACATTCGGGATTATATTTATGCCTCAATTTTGTGATACGATTCGTGCTGTGCTAAATCATAAATGGTGCACTCGACTAAAACTATTTTACGTATTCCATGCGTCTGATGGAGCAATTTGAAGTCCAATTTCGTTTGCCTTTTTCTGTGGTTCATTGTCAAAATCACAAGTATTTCATTGCTCGACTCCTCACCGGAATCGCCGCCGGATTGACGTTGAACGTAGTCGGAGACACGGAGTTATCCCTCATAGCCTCCAGCATTGCCTCCCTCTCGCGTTCTGTTCTAGTTAATCTCCCCCCTCATTTTGTTCATTTTCAGTGGCATGCTTCTGCTCCAGTTTACGAGGGAGGGGAGGGAAGGGATTACGGAAAAGGCTATTAAAAACCGCAAAATGTGTAGAGAATTGGTAGCGGTTAAACTTTGTTGTAAAGCCCTATTCAATAAAGAAAACCGCAATTATTTTTCTTCATTTGATGTTGAGCGCTTTATTCGTAATTCCTGTCTTGTAATGCTTGTCAAATAAAGACTTAATTGACGTCTATGCTTGAAATTATTTTCAATCTATTTTTCATCTTTTTTCCCCCTCTTTTCCTTCAGGTTTACCGTCCACATCTTCACCCCCCCCCCCGAATATATGTGTGTGTGTGTGTGTCTCTCTCTCTCTTTGTTTCTGTCTCTGTCTCTCCCTCCCTCTCCGTCCCTCCCTATTATCCTCTCAACTGCTTACTTCCCTTATTTTTTTTCTCTCTCTCTCCCTCCCCCTCCCTCCCTCACCCCTCCCGTCCTCTCTTCTCCCTTTCCTCTTCTTCTTCCTCCTCATCCCCTGCGCTACCCTTTCCGTTCCCGGCCTGCTCATCCAACCATCCCTCTCTCCCCCTTTTATACTTCCAAACTAGTTAACAATTCATTTACATTAGAATAGATTCTCCACATGCATATGATAACTATCGCCCCGGTCGGGAAGGAAAACAAAAAAAAAATCGAAGTTCACCATCCATTTCTCCCACCTCTGATCTGCATGCTCCCTTGACCTCCCAAGCCGCAAGCTTGCGGCCCGACATCGCACAACAAAAGGGGGCAGGGTCACTCATGGGCACGGAAGCTCATCGGGTTGAAGTTGAATGGTTGAGCACATCTCGGACAAAAGCCTCTCACCGGGCAATGCATTAAGTAAAGCGAAACGGGGTAACAGTCTTCTTACGCGCGCAACAACTTTGTTATGTCGTGTGTGCGGTGAAGCGCAATATTTATCATAACATGCTGTTCTTTTAAAAGGTATTATATTCAATTTGCATAATGTGCCATCAACATTATGCTGATGATAGACACACACAAATGTCATTATAAAACTGCAGGAATTCTAAATCATTAAATCAATATGCACACAAAATAATGTAGACTTCCACTACGGCTGCTGCTGCAGTTACTAATGATAATAATAATGATAATTACAACAATAATAATGATAACAAAGATGATAATGATAATGAAGAAAAAATAATAATAACCAAGTTCAAAGTTCTTTACAAATTGAAATTACTCACAGGAAGCCTCGAAGCTTGTCTATTGTCCTAATGGTGGAATGATGAATATTGATCAGTTAAAATTAAGAGAGCGGATGTATTTGTTTCCAGTTCATCATGACTGTGCCATGGACCAGTGATCGGCCTGGTGGTATAGAGTCGCTGCCCGGCAAGTTGTAGATGGCAGATTCAAATCCAGCTGGTTTTTTATTTCCTGGGTGCTAGCCGAAATTTCTCACAGGAAACCTAACATTCAAAGCTAGGAAATCAGATGTGGGTAAGATTGAGGCGAAATATCCCATATATTTTGCAATCAGAAGATGTTCTTAAAATGGGCAAATTACAAAATCTCAAAATATTTCTCACTGAAGATGGTATAACCTTACCTTCGCCCACATTTTTCGTATCGGCTAAATGAGGTTACTTTTGTATAACTTGTATGTCCAATTATTGTAATTATCTTTAAAATATTATATAGCGGATCAAATTGACCCGCCCTGTTGAAATGAACCCGCTCTGCTTTCAAAGTATACGTGGCCATTTTACGCTAAATTAAACATGTCATTGTCATCAAGTTTGAGTTCGTTGTAAACCACCTGCAAAATTATTGGTATTAATCGGGACCAACCGCCCAATATTTTGATGGTAAAGGGAATAAATACAATCCAAACGGCAAGTTAGATTTCTCATCAACGTCATAATATTTGCCCCTAAAATCACCGCGTTTAATGAAGAATAAAATGCGGAGCATAACCCGCGGGCATTGTGAGTGAAAACATTTGGGTCGCAAGAAGCGTTGCTCAGCGTTTACGTGTGGTGCAAGAGTTCCGATTTCAGTCCTAATCATAATTTTATTCTCGTTTATTAATGGAGGTGTGTTCATAATATTTAAAGGAAACACGCCCTAGGTGCCGAGGAAACCGGGCAAGTTCAAACTTCAGTGTGAGTCATAAAAAAGTAAACCGAGATCAAACCCTAAATAACGGTGCAATCATTAATTTTCATCAAGATTTAGTCAAAGAGAGATGGCCAGTAATGTCTTTTTTAATTGTATACCTTGGTCAATAAAATGTGACGGAGAGATGTAGCAGTTCCCCGATTCATGCTAATTTAGCCTAAGTGCGTAAGCTTTGAATAAAATGGGTGGTAAACGCAAGGTTGCTTCAATATTTTCTATTAAACAGGCGCGGATCTACGGGGGGGGGGGG
>BEXV01001015.1:0-14188 GCA_003118195.1 Hemicentrotus pulcherrimus
AACAGAATAAAAACCCAGAATTTGTTTATGTCTCAATGTACTCCTTAGGTTTCAACAAGAAATGAGTTTCTTATCCTTACAGGTCCAGGTTTACAGTGGATAGAGCTCGATCTAGCTTACCAGGAAACAATAACTGTACTTGTATTATGTACCATACTCCAAAGCGATAGTTTGATGCTTTCATACATGTATATATGTCAACTACCTGCAACAAACACCTCTGTGAAACACGCAGATAATAACCAGTTTAAAATTTACAAGAAAAATGATTTCAAAATGTTTTTTTGTAGTGGTATTCTGAATCTTGTTTATAAACGATAACTTTACATCATCTTCAGCTGGTAGATGTGATCTAACACAACAAACATATGAATGGCTTCAGCTTTTAACCGCATTCCAACTATATCAAGGCTTCCCTCCAAATGTTCTTCACAGATAACAGAACGTAATGGCATAATTCGACAGCAGCAGTTGGTTAGAAAATTAAATACACACTAACGTACAGCCTTTGTGTTTTGAATGATGGAATGTAGACCAGCATTCAGTCGTGTATCAAAGACATTTACCCCATGCTACCCACAAAACTTGCTTTCTAGGATTTTGTAAGACACATTCAAGATTCAATCAATGAAGATAATGGGTTATTGGCATATGACGACGATATCAATGTTTCTGAGTAAAGAATTCTTCTTCTTACAAGCCCCAAAGCAAATATTCCACTGACCCGCACCAATGAAAGATTGAATGGCTTTGAGCACTGACTGCGCGTGCCACATGGAAATATATATATATCTAACACCCGTGTTATTCACCATGCAGCAGTTGCTACTGATACTGCAATGTCATACGTCCTTCCATTGAAGTGGGTCAGTCAGTGACCTGCTGACTTACTGTAGAGGTAGTGTGTATCTGTGTCGTTAAAGGGAAATCCAACCAGGAGAGCAAACTACTCTAAGAGCCGCGGAAAGCAGAAAAATAAGACCAGCAGACTGGTGAAAGTTGGAATGAAATCGGACAAAAAACTGAGAAAGTTATGAATTTTTGACAAGATGTAATCACTATAGAGGTATGGGCTCTTCAAATTGGCTGAATCGATAATTCAAACTCTCGCCGTTCTGCTCATATTGTTTTCATGCTCTCATACGATTGGAGGGTCGGATTGCCCTTTAACTCTACATTCATAAGATGTAATTAAGGCATTATTTCACATCAACCAAATGCTTGTATACCATGTTATCATTTGGAATTCACAATCACTTAAAACAAAAAAAAAACATGCTAGATCGATTCTATGAATGATGCGTGAAATAAATCAATTTCACAACGGCAATGCACAAGCAGTCACAAGTGGAGGTTGCCCGACTGCATAAGAATGAAAAATTGTAAAATGGTGCAAATGTCAATTCTAAATCTACAAAAATGTACATTGGATTGGAGAGAGAGATAACAAAAATCCAAAATATTCCAATCGAAAAATTCGAAAAATTCCTCTTCCAAAATTTTTAATAACAAGTATATAGTATTCTTTAATGACTCTTTCATATCGATCAAACACAACTTGACCTTCATCATAGCTAGCCATCATCACTTCGATGCGCCTGTTGAATGCATTCTGCAGGTCTAACATCTTTTGCATGGCAGGTGTCTTTTTCATGCCTTGAAGTACATCCATGACGTCAATTATCAGCACCTCGACAGGAAGATCATGGAAGGTAAGGTTGTTGGGCTGCTCCAGAAGGATTCTGCGTTATCTCATGTTTTACGGTAACCGGAACCTCTTCCCGCATCATTTCAACCCGTTGAGAAGTTGAATGATTATCCTCCTCGACATCAGGCTGTTTTACAGCATCGGGAGGTTGTGCCTTAGCATCTTTAACTGCATGCATGCATCAGACTTGACTTGACTGTTGGGATGTACAAAACACCATTGACAGCACATAGTGAACGAGGAACTACTGACATTTCATGTTCACCTATTGTTTCCGCGAGTTTAGGAACTAAGCTTGGGCGGCTACCTTGGATGATAAGGAATCTTCCCAGCAATTCACGTTCCTCCCGCAACTTGATGACCTTGTCTCCAACACGCACTTTCCTTTTCTCCATCCACCGAGGGGGTTGATGATGAAATCAAACGATTAGATACAAACTCCTCAAAGCGCTTCGATCTAGCCCTTTCTGCAAAGTCGAGAATGTCACTTTTCGCCTCATTAGAAACCAGACTCTTCAATTGTGTCTTCTCCTTGAAAGGATTGATTCTGCAGTGCAGCTCGGTTAGGTTGCGTAGTTTCGGAGCATTCTTCTTTGACCTCACTGCAATGTCTCCTGAGAGCTGATGATGCTCCTTTCTCACCGAAGCTCCAGTAGCTTTTGGGAAGCCATTGAGGTAATGATTTACCAGAGCAGCAAGGTGAGGTGTGGTAGTGACTAGTTGGTCCAGAGCGGCTTCATTTCTTGTGAGTCCAACCATTCCACCATTTCCCTTTAGTTTCTTGATTTCTTGCTCTAGAGCCTGATCAGTGAAGAGAAGAGAAAAGGGTATCTCTGACTTTGCCACCACAAAGTTCCCAGACTTGAGGGCATTCCATGTTTCTGGATCATCCTCTTCTAGGGCATTCATTTGAGCGAAATGGACTGGCATCAGGCGAGCATAGTTCAGGAGATCACGAGCAAAAATGAATTTGGTGAGGTCTTCTAGTGATGACAAGTAGCCCTCCCAGTCCCCTGATCGACATGAACTAATGAGATGTAGAAGACTCTCCATCTGATTGAGATACTGGGTCAAGAACTGGACAAACTCGCCAAGGCCTTCAGCTTCTTCAAGCGGTTTGACATTGATTGAGTACCAGGATTGGATTTCTTTATAGATTTCCACCTTCTCTGGGTCACACGTCTACGATGTATTTCTTTGAGAGAATTACACTGGATGCGAAGTGGACCTTTGGGAAGATCCGATAGTATGGCATCAAAATGCAAGGCTTGATTGCAAGGCTTGCAGTAATGTGGAATTCAATTCAAGGCCACGCTTATAAGCTTTACTACCAAAGATCCTGCGAAGAGATGGTGAGGTGTACGCACCACATTCGATAGCACACGTGTCAAGACCGCTACCATCGATGGTTTTGCCAAGAGCATGTAAGGCAGCGAAAGCAATGTGGAGAGCTTCAGCTCTTAAGATCCAATTGGCGTTTCCCACCGACTGCTGAATCTTCAATGCTCGGGAGTAAAGATCGAGATCTAGCGTTATCAATGTCTTTCTGTTGAGGGCCAACAACAGTCGCAGATATTCCCTGTGATAACCGAAGAGCAGTATAGAGGGTCCCATAATCAGTTGGCGATGTCTTGAATAATGGGGCAACCACCGCTGTGTTTGTAGGCGTGTTAGCGGGAGAGGATTGAGACAACTATAAAGACCTATTTGCAGCCCATGTTGGAAGAACAACATTCTTTGCTAGTTTATCTGATTTCTTCACCTGCTTTTTGATGATCTCGACAGAGTCTGTTTCCTCTGTGTCCTTTGAAGTCACAGCTTCCTCCTTGTTGCTAGAAGGCTCAGTTTCCTCATCATTTGTAAGCTCTGCAACACTTGGCATCTCTTTACTGCGCTGGGCTTCTTCATCGTGCAGCTGAGGTTCAGTTTGGATGATTTCTCCGTTGTCATCTGTTGTAATGTAGTTCACAAGAGCCCAGGTATGAGTGAATTCCTGAGAAATGAGATTTTGTTTCCTCTTCTTGTAGGCCTGAAATGTTAGTGGGATTGTTCTGATGACTGGCTCTTGAAGCACATTCATCTCAAATGCTAGAAGATCTTGCGAAGAAAGTTTCTCGGGTATGACAAGTGGTTGATTCACTGGCTCTCCATCTACAGACTGTTGGTTGATCACAACCACTGTCCCGTGCAAGGTTCCTTGCCCTGATCAATGTTGTCAACGGCAAATCAGATGTTTACACCCTTCTTGACAAAATCAGGAAGACAAAACCTTCATTCGTTGAAGAACTAACTCTCTTTTCTAGATTAAGTATCTTGTGATAGTCACTTCCAATGTAGACTTCTGAAAGGTTTTGAACAAGGTTCTTGTTACGAACTCGAGAGTGTATAGCGAGAGGTAGTCCCATTGACAAGGGTGATAGGACATTTTGTCTACTTTTTGGTCCCGCATTCCAGATAACAACATGACTACCAAAGAGGAGGTGGCTTAGGAAGAATTGGAGTAATGATGGATTCTTGAAGTCATCAAAGGTACCTGTAAATGTCCAGCCGTACATTTGCATAATTTCGTGTCGGAAAAGTCCAACCACATTCTTCAAGGTACCAATTATCTCACTATCATCCATCAATGAAAGTCTGAGATCAATTGCCTTGCTGACTGTATTCGATTTGACAAGCTCCCCTGGTTCGTTGCGTCGCCAAGAGCTGATAAACTGGACTTCTGGAAGACGTTCACCAATAAGCTTCTTCAAATATTTGCGATAGTTTTTAGTCTCATTAATTTCTGTGTGATATCTTTTCAGGATCGACAAGTAAGCATTATTAACCTGAGCCATGTTTAGTGTAACATCATAAGTGAGGGTGTTTTCAATGGTGAGGATCAGTTGCTCGTCACATAATGTGCGATTAAGTGACGCCTTTTCATGGTCTACTTTTGATGTCAATGTACGTTTTGCAGCACGAAGACATTTCCTGTGATAATTATTTTTACTTGGTCATCCTGGGTCTCCTGCTTTATCTCAAGAAGTCGTCCTTGTTTTCACGAAGTGACGGTAGTGAGGAAAATCGTAATGCAAAGTGAATGCAATTTTTTTTCACTACCGTCACTTCGTGAAAACAGCGACGAAGTGTTTGTCCCATTGCATCAGAAAAAATATGATAAAGAGGGTCTGAACCAGCCTTTGAGCAGAAGTCGCATTTTGAGAATAAACACCTTCCTTTGAAACAGTCTTCGATCGTTTGGGTCTGGCAGGTCCTGTTGTACTGGGAGGTCGCCCGGGTCCTCCTCTTGAACAGCCAGGAGAATCAGGCAGGGATCTCTTTCCCTTGAGACGCTCGATCATAGACTTGTTTAAAACAGGCGTCCGACACTCCCTATGATAATGAACAAATTTTAGTTTCAGATCACTTAGGCCGGACAGGTGGTCTATAAGCGGCTGCAGATTACTTTCTCCTAAAGACACCCTCTCCCTGCAGGATCGTAAAAGTTCATCAAGCAAGGCTGGATTGTTTACCAGTACCTGGGATTGAAGCCCCTTTACAGATCACACATACCGTGTTTTCATCTGGCATGGTTGCTAGAACTGTTCATCCATTCCTAAATACACAAAGATACAAAAGAGACTCCGCCGAACCAGTTTTGATTTTATTTCCACCTGAATCAACCATGAATTTCTCTAAAATTCTTTCATTTTCTTTTCTCAAAGTTTCTCAAAGTTTCTCCAACGGGGGAAATAAATGTGTACTCTGATATGTTAATCTTATCATGGACCTATTATGAGTGGACATTCGTCGTTTTGTTAACGATTTCATTGTGATTGTCTCCGTCAATGTCGTCTCAATAAAATTCTGTACATGTTTCTTCATTTTGATCTCATGAGGTCCACCGCCAATAAGCCGGGACAGAATCAAGATAGTGAAACTACACGTGTTTATAAGCACAGCAGATAATAAATCGCTTAAATCATGGGAAATTGATGTGCAGTTGTCGTTAATAATCGGAAATTGTTGTTCCGTGTAACTGTGTTTTATTTTTGAATAACATGTTGGTACTATCAGATGGGTTATATTTGGATTGTTTTTAATTTTAAAATTCGTTTCCCCCAATTTCCTCATAATATTCCAGAATTACAACGCAGACGGCTTCTAAACATTATGGCCTTCTAATTGTTTTATATGGTCATTGGTGCGTGCGAAACTGTGCGAATCAGTAATAATAAATTTCATATCACCAAAATCATCTGCTTTTCAACTTTGCTGCTCCTCTTTGGTAATTCTTTTTATTTGATACACACTCTTACAGAGCACACCATACAGAGAGAGTGATACTGCTACTTTAATGACCGAAAATGCTTGACCAGTTGTTATGTATTGTTAAAACAGCTGAATGTTCATATTAAGATGCACATAATCAGAAGGCGGCGGATCTCGTTGGATCAAAGAAAGAATAACGTCGAATGTCCTTCCGTAATAGGTCCATGATCTTATATATATATATATATATATGTATATATCAATGCATACAATGTTTACCAATTTGTCAATATAACCATCTAAATTGATTGATTGACCAAGAGTAATAAAGTTCTCTCTTGTTTTTGAAATTTATTTCCTTCTTCTCTAACTGATAATGAAGAACCACATCACATCAAATTTTAAAATCTAGATTTGCCATTGGCTATATGTTTATGGTAACCTTGGAAAATCAGGCAATATACTGCAAAATAGGGGTCTTTATTCTGTCAAACTTGCGAAGACCAAGGAACAAAATAATTTTTACCATAGAAGAGTTGGAAAAATGATCACAGAGCAGCATAATTATGTAGGAATGTGTGCGCGCTGTGTGGGCGCGAGCGCACTTCCCTGTGAATGTTTGGGTGTGTGTGAGTATGTGCGTGTGAGAGGAAGGGTGTGCGTGTGTGCATGAGCGTTGGTGTGTGTGTGGGGGGGGGTAGATGTGTATACATGAAGGTTGTCTGTATGTTTGTTTCTGTCTCGTTGTGTTTTGAAATGGGCTAGTAAATGTATATGATAATGGTAATAAAAGTACTACACCTTAACACAGCTGGCCAAACAATGACAAAGGTACGAACATTGGGCTGACAGTGGTGGGGTAGGGATGGGGATGGGTTGGTTGGAGGGTTTATCCAACTGAAAGTCTTCAAATTACCTTTCTCACAATTGAGGGATAATCACAGTTCTAGAAAACTCAAGTTTTGTGAAACCAGTCATTAGATGAATGACACACCCAATTTAGGGGGTTTCATGATAGGAAACTACCCCCCCCCCCAGAGAGGGGTTGACGGTCGGGAAAATTTGAACCCCATCGATTTCTGATAGCTAGGACCCCAATCGATCCAAAAATTCTGCCACAACTTTAGGGAGCTGTTTCAGTGACATACCGTACCACACTATTAAGTCATAACTGAAACTAATGGGGGTTAATGCCTCATAAAAGGGCACTAATATAGTACATCAAGACGGTTTTGATCCTGGGGGCTCACAGTAACGAGGCCATTGCTCAGCCAATGAATCATGACTGTACATAGCGGGCACTAGGGTACGTCGACGCTCCCACAAACACAAAATATCAAAGAAAATGCAATAATTTGTCAATAATTCATGCATCTTGCCCCTAATCTAATGTTGTTGATCCGTTACCAAGGTAATAGTACTAGTGGTCACATCACATCACAAGTTATTTAAGACTGCGTCTCGGGGACCTGTGCCTTTTCTTGTTTTGGTCAATGGACTTTTATTTCATTTCTCATTTCATTTCATTTATTTTCCACATTAAAAACCAGAAGAATATACAAGGTAAGAAAATACATGTTATACATTTGACACAGAGCAAACGAAAAACAGATACATAAGCATAAAAGAACAATGAAAATCAGTTAACAAACATCAACATTAAAACATAAAAAGGTGAGTAATGTAGATGGGGCTAGAAAAAGCGAAGTTTGTCGAGTCTAGTCTAATATGTGGGAATTAATTACAGTACATGCACAGTCCTTTTTCATTAAAAAAATGCGCATCATGTAAAAAGACATCAACTCATTTAGGATAACAAAATTACATATCAATCACATTATCTGATCAATTTAAATGGACAGATTTATGGTGTGTAAAAAACTTTGAAATATAATTCGCTTTTACGACCCAAGATTCCTTAGTAAATAAAACTTTCATTTTCACTGCGCCATATATATGTGTGTGAAGTATAAATAATCAAATTCATATTAAACAGACTTATTTTTTTCAAACTCACAATAACAATTATATTATCGGAAAATCTTTCTCAGATTAAAGATATTCGGTCAACTACAAAAAAAAACAAGGATGATTTTTGGCTTAAAACTACATTTTTGATTCAAATTTTAAAATACGCTTCGCAACCATTCGTATTTTATTCCTTAGTATTTTCGCAAGAATTGAAGCATGGCTGCCATTCATTACTAGAGAAAAAAATAATGCAATCGAATCTTTTTCTAGAGCCCTTTTTTGATGTTTGGCTGGTGAGGTCTAATCAATTTGGTCATTTACCGCCCCATATATATTTTTTTCCAAGGATAAGGAAAACCAGACAGAAGTTAGTATATAACGATTTTTCCCCTTGTTATGTGGTCCGTGTTATTAATCTTGGTAATACTTAAGATGATGCTGATAATATATAGGTAGAATGTATAGGACCTGCTCTTAACGTGATAGTCGAACTGAGTTTTAAAGGATTAAACATATATTTCATTTTAAATACATAACAAACTTCAAACAAAACATTTCAAACTAATACAGAAATCCTTCATTGGTTTTAAGGGAAAATACAAGAATCGTACTTTTAGCTTCTACCAACTTTAAATTTAGTAGGCAAAACTTTCATCTACTCCTGTGGACTCTCACAAAACAGGTAAGTTCTTTCACACAGTCACTTGCATCCCGCTGCGCCGAGATTACCTGCGCAAAGATAGATGACAATGAGTAGCCATAATATTTACTTTCCATTTGACCGAGATGTTGTCGTTCACCTTTCTTGGCAAGAAATGTGTTTCAAAGTCATTGACATGGGCATCATTCACATCCACATTTCCAACTCTCTAATGCCAACTTTACTCGTATTACAGATAAAGGAGTTCTGTGATGACGGTGCATCAGACAAAGATATCCAACACAACCCCCTAGCACCAAACCCCATGAACAGATTATGCGGTGGAGACAGTGCATGGAAGGTCGTGAGGGAACTCGTATTAAAGATAAAGGAGTTCTTTGATGACGGTGCATCAGACAAAGATATCCAACACAACCCCCTAGCACCAAACCTCATGAACAGATTATGCGGCGGAGACAGTGCATGGAAGGTCATGAGGGAACGAACAACAGACTTACAGGCGGATGTCCCACCGGTCTCTATTAATACCGTGGAAGGGAAAAAAAAACAAAAAAACAATACCGCTCCTAAATTTGAGGTCCTCCAGCTCTCGCAAGTCAGCAGTGTAGTACTTGTCCTCGACATCAGTCCGAGTATGCGTGTAAGTTTGTGATCTCTCTTTCTCTCTTTCTCTCGGGGCCTTGAGCTACTACTGGTGCAGAAAATTTTCCTTTTCATTAATTGATTACTTAATGTAAATGTGTCTCTAATGGAGGGGGTCTTTTATTTCTGACTAGGGAAAATTGGTAAACATATAATGGGAATGAGAACACAATTGGGATAAGGGGGATATATCTTATTCTCTTCAGTCACATTTGGTTTTGTAAATACACGTGCCTGTCGATTCCACCTAACATATCTACCATTGAGTTTATCAAAGGTTTGATTTTAGTTAACATTATCAAAAAAAATGAAAAAAAAAGAAGGAAGTTTAAATGCATTGGAATAAGTTTTATGACTGAATGATTTTCTGTCGAACACATATTATCTATCTTTTTTCCAGTGTAAATATCTTTATTGTAGCTTAAACAAATTAATTCGTTATTGCGTCAATGAAAGTGAATAATTTAAATCGATAGGGCTTACATCTACGCTCAAACAATGAGTAACTAAAAACAAATAATTTTACCATTTTGTTAACACATGGTTTCGTTTTCAGGGCAACAAATTTGACCGAATGGTTGCGGCATCTGCTGATTACATCATGAGTGTAATTCCATCAGAAAGCAAACTCGGAATCGTAGTCTTCGAAAAAGAATCGCCTATCAAAGCAGGTCTTACAGAAATTACCGATACCGCTTCGCGTCAAAGACTCGTCGATGCTTTACCATCAGCACCGGGGCACGGTACGCGTGACGATTTTGGGATACCGCCAGGCATTGAGGTAGAATCGACAAGGTCTAGCTAATGTTATACCCGGTGCACACGAGGCGCCATTTGCCTGACGCAGGACTGCGACAGTGATTGGCGCGGTATCTGATAAGCCATTTCAGGGTAACATCGAACGAAAAGTGAATTGAAAATAAACAATGAGTACATCGCGTCACAGGCGAAGTGGCTAATTGCCTTCACGCGCTTTATTAGCGCAAGTAATAACGCAACGCAAATGACGGCTCGTGTGCAACTTGCATTACTTGACCAATTAAAAATATTCATAAAAGCCACGAAATATATCATTTACCTACTATTTGTAGTCAAGAAATAAATGTTATAACTTATCCTAGGGTTCTTTTAATAGAAAGCAAGCAGGTGGAAATTGACATAGTCCATAAAGTCATTGAAAGGTCGTAATTTAATTCCTTTTCTCATTCACTTTCTTTGAGCTTTAAAAAGAAATGTCTATGCCTAGTCTTAAGAAAATACTTTGATATTTCTAGGTAATGAGTTCCTATTTGCGAGGTACCTCTTGGTTTTCGTCGACGGCGATGATAATAGAGGTTCGTCAGAGACGTGTACGATGGAATTGACAATTCAGGACTCGTCTGGTATCTCAATTTATCTTTCTAGGTACTGGGGTCATACGCACAAGGTGGATACATCTTACTCGTTAGTGACGGCGGAGAGCCTCACGACAAAATCCCGAATAAAAACATTCAGAAGTCAGGAGTCATAATTGACACTATTACTATTAGCAATTCAAACTACCAGGCAATGGAAGATCTTTCCAAAAGCACTTCTGGCATATCAAGCATCTGTTCGGATATTGGGATTGGGACCTGTCTAATTCAGGCGTTCCATAGTATATCGGAGAGACATGAGGTTGGCGTGAAGACGGTTCCTATACAGGTTTGTCGTCTATTTAGTTCGAACAGTCACCCTCTATATGCCAGTCAGTACGTTCAAGGTAAAAAAGGTTATAGTTTCTCAGATTCAGAAAACCAGCGTGGTCTTTTGAATGAAAGATAACGAACAAATGGGCATAATTAGAATTCTACAGGGGAACGTAATAGATATTATTCTTTTTCTTTTCTCTACATGCATAACTTATGCAGAATTCGTCAAATGTCAGAGATCTTGCAGACGACTCAAATGTATCTTATTTGTTTCCTGCATGCGAATTCCGTTTAGATTTATTCCAAATAACTACAAACCTTGAAATAGTTACCGTTGTGTCAAATAGACAAAAGATAATAACAAAGACAATTAACGAATTCTTCATAAGTATTATTCATTGATGGTTTCCTATAAAAAGCACAGTGTTGATAGATCATGACACACACTTCCCTAACTCATCATTTACAGAATTCAAATAATTCAATCTTGTTTTGGAAATTTCATTCAGATCTACAGTTCCGAGATCATTATCGAACCCAACGGCTTCAAAACTATTCCGGTGGTCATCGACGCCGCACTGGGCAAAGAAACTGTGTTCACGGTGATCTGGACGAAGAAGCAATCGATATCAGTTGAAGTTACTGGACCAGACCGTACTCGAGTAGACTACACCGATCCTTCTTGTTATTACACTAATAACGCTAATAAGATCGTGTCGATCAACTTACCTCTGGCGCAGGTGAAACTTTTGTAACTTATTTTTGTTGTTGTTGATGAAACAGTACCTACCTTTCTTGACATTGTAAAGATCAATGGTATTTCTTCAACGATTGTGGAAACCCATAAATAAAGTGAGATTGTCTACATATATTTCCAAAACTTTGTAGGAAACCGTTTTCCAAAGTTTCAAGCCATTACAAATTTCGGATTTAGTTAACTTTGTCAACTATTTTTGCTAGTCGTTATCTTCTTCACTTGGTACCAACTAAACCTCCCGTATCAATGTTGTTTTGGTATATAGCCGTTTGTCATTCAGAAGTGAATATTTGCGCCTCTTCTCTTAGGGGTTTTTTCCTTTAAAATTACATTTTTTGAAAAAAAATATAGATTCTGATAATTTGGAGTTTTAAAAGTTAAACTGTTCATGTTGAATAATTCAGTGGCTTGCGAGCAAAAGGCCTTCCGGCTTTATAGGACGCCCAAGGACCAGCTCGGACAAGGTACGTTATGTCTAGCTTCTCAACTCAGCCTAATGCTGAGCCTAGGCCCTCCGACGTCAGCCATCAGCCTTTCTTTTCGTTAACCTTGCTGCCCACAACATGCCAGTATTGAAGGAATGTGGGGGTCATGTTATTTCAATTCTAAAACTGTCAATTTTTGAATGGATGCTTTAATTCATCTGACACAAAATTCCCTGATTCAATAGAGAAATATTGAAACTGTTAGTACGCTTAAGACACAGCACTACGTTCGACCCAGAACCTACATAGGTCAGCGATATGCGCTAAACCAGATTAAAAAAAAAAAAAGAATTTCTTCATTATATCATTTTCTTCATTATTTTTATATTATTATATCGTTGTATTATTATTTTGTATTATTATAAAAATTATTATTATCATTATTATTATTCNATTATTATTTTGTATTATTATAAAAATTATTATTATCATTATTATTATTCCATCAATATATCAGCTCGATTTATATACTGTTTAAAAAATATAATTTGTATACTGAGGGAAATCTACAACTCGTAGCCTTATGCCTCAAGTACTTTTTGTAAGTCTTGCAGTATCAAGCAGACCTGCTTTCTGCAGGAATTATAATCTTTGTGCTAACCCCAATCTTATTCAGATGTTTAGAAAGGTATAGCTGTGATCATGCCTAATGAACCAACCGCCATAGGTACTACACATATCTTGATATTCCACAGCCTTCCCGTTTCTCTTCATAGGTCTTGATACTTGACAATACCTTTCTTCTCCTTTTCAGCCATCTTAGCATCACTAGGCATAGGTACATCACAAATGATACATAGGCTCTCTTTTGTTTCCAGCACTTTTGTATTTAGTCTCTGGGCCTGGATTAATCGATTTAAGGCAGGACTGTGTTTTTCACTTTGAGTTATGACTTCAGGGTTTTTAACCTCAGGAAATATGCATTTCTCCAGACTTCATACGTCTATCGAAATGGTTATCCTACTCCAGTACTCCAAAATACATGTTCTTGTAACCACCGCCTTTCACTGATTACACATGGCATCTATCGGGCAAGGTGATTTTCTCCATATGCTCTACCTTCCCTCTATTTAGGATGAGCATATATCACTTCTTTAGGCCAAAATCCATCCCAATGTCAGCACAGGACACACATACTGTGTTCACCAGTGAATTCACCCCTCCTTTTTCCTTTCCGTATAGCTTTAGATCATCCATGTAAATCAATCGATTGAGAGTCTGAGAATCATTGCCTAAGCGATATCGTCCTTTGGATCTTCGTAGGACTATCGACAAAGGTATCAAACAAATGATAAATAGCAATGGTGACAAGCTGTTTGCCGAATTATAATCTCTCCTAGAGTACATCTCTTAGATGTCAGCTTTGTTTTCCAGTTCGGCGTACGTACTCTCCTGGATGAGGCGCTGAATGTTGGGAGCTATTCCTACTAATCTAAGTGTCTCAATATTCCAGGAATGTGGCACCATATCATACGCCTAATTGCGGTAGTCTATCCAGGCCATTGCCAAATTTGTTGTTCTTCTCTTGCAGGTTTTCGACACTATTTTGTCAATAAAGAGTTGATCCTTTGTACCCCGGGAACCTTTCTGGCAGCCTTTTTGTTCCTCAGGTAGGAACCGTGACGAGGCAAGGTGGTCTTATATCATTTCAGCTAGCATTCCACTCAAGAGTTTCCACATAATAGGGTGGCTTGTATAGGCCTTATTCCCAAAGGAGAGATTCTTCAGACACTGTACTGATCGCCCATGATTCATCAACTCAAGCACAGTACCTGTTTCAAATACTTTTTGAGCTGCTGTGCAATTTTTCTGTGTAGATTGGGGATGTACTTCAGCCAATAACCTTGAACTCCCTCTGGCCCCGATATTTCCCAGTTCCCTGATAGCAGAGACTGGTAAATATCACGTCATATTTACGTCGTGAACTACGTCTTTAAGACGACATAACACGACGTCAAAAAGACATGATTTTGCACCCGCGCACGTCGTCATGAGGACGTCATATTTTGACGTGATTTTTACGTCTTATTAGTCAAAGAAAGA
>BEXV01001015.1:85246-95312 GCA_003118195.1 Hemicentrotus pulcherrimus
TTACATAATGAGCACAAGTTATCTACAACAAAGCCGAATCTGAATAAATGTTCTTTAGTATATATTGCTTCATGAAGCAGTTTATACTGAATATCTCTTAGTCTGTTAACAAGAGTAAATTTCCTAGGCCTACTAAATATATTCCTACATACCTTATTTGAAAAATCTTAAAATTCCCGTCCATCATGAATCTTCAAGACAAATACATTTTGTAACTTGTCTATAAAATATCCATAAACCTTCCTCGATAATAAATCTCTGAGGAGCTTCACAGTACTGTAAAACTGCATTAAAATACCATACTCTTTTACATCCACTAAACTCCAGTTATCCTTTTTACCGCTTCTGAAAAAAAGCTTCCCCAATATTCCATTTATCAACAATTTTGTTTCCTTTTAACCCCGAATTTTCAAAATGAGATATTGCCCGCATGCCATTTTAAGCAAGAATATCTTACATTAAAATTATATTGCGTGTAAACAAATCCTCATCAAAAATCATTTTCTTTTGCAATAGAAAATCTGTTTTGTTAAACAAAATTGGATTATTCTTTTCTTCAAAATTCCTAAAACCTTCTAACTCTTCCCATGCTTTGATCATTTGTAAATAGAACTTTGAAACTAAATAGGTACTTTGAAACTGAATAACTTGGAATCATAGTTACACAAACAAATAAATCTACCCCCTACCATCTTGAAGCAGAAATCAAAGTATAGCTTCCATCTCATAGATTTTTTCTCCGTACAATAGTCTTTTCACCTACCCGTTGGGTTTTTACAAACGAGAATTTGCGTATTTATACCCACACGCGCACCCACACACATACACACACACTCACTTTTATTATCCATACACAAAATTTTCTTTCCAAATTTCTCTTTTCGGGTTTAATACACCTTTCATCAAGCGCTCGTATTAAAATTTACCAATTTGTCAAAATCGTTGATCTCATTCAATTTCTCTTTATTTTTCATTGAAAGTTATTCAAATTATAACACTTATAAAAAAAAAAAAGAACATAAGGACCAACATTTTCATTTTTGGTCTTTCTTTTTGACAATCATGGATTGGTTTGCGACTCTTTCTAGTAATATCACAACGAACTTTTTAAAAAAATGACAACTAAACCGAAAACAGTGTATCTGGCCTTTTAATAATGCGTGATATTTATTTTTCTTTAAATAATTCTTGCTAATAAAATCAAATTTCACATCTCATGATTTATTAGTTGAGAGTTATTTATATATATATATTCATATCGTTGGTGAAAACAACAACCGAGATTATCACTGAATAATAACAGTAAACTGAAAGATGTTACGTAATAGTTAAATCTCGGAAAGAAAAATGGATTGGTTTGTGACTCTTTCTAGTAATATCACAACGGACTTTAAAAAAACGACAACTAAACCGAGAACAGTGTTCCCAGTCTTTTAATAATGCGCGATACTTACTTTTATTTAAATAATTCTAGCTAATAAAAGCATATTTCACATTTCGTGATTGATTAGTGGAGAGTTATATATATTCATATCGTTGGGGAAAAACAACAACCGAGATTACCACTGAATAATATAGTTAAAGCATCATAAAGAAATTAATCATGTGAATGAATCGATGATAAATTATTTACATGAAAGAAAATAAAAAAGAAGTAAAAGTGCTAATGTTTTTCCTGACTATAATATATGAATAATGATATATGCAAGCGATTATCGACGATAATATAGCATTCTTTCTATCAAAATAAAGACAAGCAAATAACAGCAAACAATTAAACAGCAAACAAACGGCAAACAAATAAAACTTTTTTTACCATTGGATTATTTTCTGAACTGAACTATAACACATTAAAATATAGTGATTGAGTTCAGCAAAGGGTGACACAAATGTGCTAGATAATGTATTCTGTATTTGTATTGTCATGTAAAAGGAAACGTTCTTGAAAAATGATCTATTATACAAAAAAGTTTGATCTCGAACGTTCTCATATTCCAATGTGGCAATATATATTTTGGAACAAATTCTGAAGCCACATTTCTGTGAAGTCCTCTTTGTCAATGTCTGTGTCGAGTCCTTTTCACTTTTTTGATATCAAGAAAAAACTGTTGGATTATTTGCAAGCTCGAATATGGTACAAGTTTAACTTGATTACGACATAACCTTCATTGATAACTTTCCGATAGTGTCATTGGCAATTGAAATCCCTGACCAAAATTCAACATTCTAGCTGGTCACACCAATCCCCTCTGAGATAAGGATCAATCGGTTACCGTACGGGCTAGGTACATGTCACATGGAGAGGAGTGGAAAGCACTCTTTTCAGAAGTCATGTTAGGGATCACTTTCTTTGGGGTTGAGTCCGCCCAAAGTATCTATTCCAAAGTTATGGTTGAATATCTTTTTTTTTTGTGTGTGAGTGAACTAAATCGTTATTATTCTTGAGAGCGGATTTCCACCCAATTCAAAGTGATTTAAAATATGACTCCTCGACATTGTTTTTCTTCAAAGTAGAACTGCATAACCAGTATTCGACAATGTCATTATGATTTCTTAAGGCTTGTTCACATGTGTATCAAATACACGCAATAAAAGTGCACGTACGTTTTCTATGACCGCTGTCTTTAAGGATTCAGTCTTGTGAATGTGGCGATTTTCCCACGTAAACTGAACAAGACTTTATGAAATAAAGATAGGTCTAAGTAAAGTCCTTTTCGCACAATTCGCTGTCCTCCTGGATATGTACAAAATGTATCCCTAGGGATATTCCGATTTCCCAGGAGTGGAATTCAGCTTATTTCAAGAGTCGTACGAGAGATTGCTTTTTAAAATCCACTTCAACTTTTAATCAATGCAGTATAGGAACAGCCTTTTATATCTATGAGCATTACCTAATGGTATTGATTATTATGTATTAAAAAAAAAAATGTAGCTAAATTGCATGACGTGTTTAGTGAAACGAAATAAGCTGTAACCAAACGAAAAACAAATCAATATTACTGTCATTATCAAAACATATGCATATTTTATCTTATTTCTGCTCTTGTAAACTATTATTATTATGACTTTACACATGTATTTGAGCAAAACATATATTTACGTCAAACGTAAATTGGACAAATAAATAAAATAAAATGAAATAAGATTAATGTAAATTTCTTTTTAATGCGAATTTCACCTGGAAGGAAGTAATCATCCCAATATGACTCCCTAAGACGCGATTTCCACTACGGAGTACATTTAGGGAGTAAATCAGTTTGTAGAGAAAGTAGGGTTATCATAGGTTGGATTATGTTGCACCCCCTCAACGTCTTGAAGTTTGTCTTGTGTTGGTGCTGCATTAGGTTTCATTCGTCCGCAATGTGTTTTCCGGTAGTATACGCCCAGTATGACAGCTCCAACGATGATTGCCACAACAACTGCAAAACACACGCCGATGATCATGGCCAGGTTGTCGGGCCCAGTTGGTTCGGTGGTGGCTACATACACCGGTATTGGATCAGTAGTGGATGGTACAGATACTGGTATTGATTCGGTGGTGGGTAAATACACTGGTATGAATCTGATCGACAGGGAGGCGATGTTGGACAAGTCCCCTCCGTTTCCTGCCTCGTCCCACGCCCGAATTGCGAAATAGTAGAGGATTTCTTTCCCCCTCTCAGGGAGGGAAATAGTAACGGTCTCAATTACCCCGGCAGGACTGATAAAGGATAGGTTCCCGGAGATGAGTTGATCCTGCGTGACCTCATGACTATTGCTGAAGTCGTTTCGGACCTCGTCGAAGTTGGTGGAATAGCGGAGTTCGTAATTGTAGGCTTTGTGGTGGAAATTGAAACAATAACAAGATTTATGACTATGTTATCGACATGCCTAATTCTATTGCATATACCTAAGAATATACAATATACAAAAAGGGCAATTTCTTGGAAAGGGGGCACCTACAAAGGATAGAAAAAAAAGTGAAGACATCTTTTTTTTTTCTTCATCGTTATACATCCCTACATTGTAATTATTAAAAACTGTCCATTATCTTTGATGATCTTCAATATTTTATCTTTACGTGGTCCAAGATACTGCTTCCGCACCATACATTGTAGTTGTGTGTGGTTGTCTAAAAATTCACATGCGAGCGAATAGAGGGCACAAGTAAAAAAAAAAAAAAAAAAAANAAAAAAAAAAAAAGTTTAGATTTGAGAGGTGGCATCGCAACCGATTGTATATTATTATTTTGATAAAATTACCGATCCTGATGAGATGTTTAGCACGATTTCATGATGAAAGAATGGATCATTACTTTAAATTAGGGGCACATGTTAAGGAAGCTGATGAATCAATTGATTCGGGAGAGTTGAGTAGTATTAAACAAATCATCATGTCATAGCACGTTTAATAATTTGCAATGCCTTTTGTTTAAATATGAATGACGTTTGGTAAATGCCATTGCCTTGAGCTTGGTAGTCTGTGAATTACAAAAGAGTATGGGGTTTAAAGGATTAGACGTGGGGTGATGCCTCTTTGAGCAGTTTGGTAGAATTGTCATGTTAGTTTGATGGGGCAACATTAAGTTAAAAAATGGCCCATTTTTATGAATTACTAAAATTACTTTTCTAAAGGAGGGAAGTTTGACAGCGAAGAAAACGAGCACAAATATTCTACGAAACGCGCACTCAAGAGAGGAAAACAGGGACACTAAAACGAAAGGGAATTTGGCATTCATTTCAGGACAGAAGGCGCTTGTCTAAGTAAAATGATCACCTATCAGATTTGAGTAGACTGAGGCACTTATCACAGGTGTAGAGGTGTACCTGCACTTATTAGAAAGAAAAAGAGGATATTCATCTGAAATAAAAAGAAGGAACAATTTTTCTGCGCAAAAAGAGTACTGTTTGGGTACTTGACAATTCGGTGAGCGGGGACTGTACCCTTTACCCCAGCCCCTCCCTAAAGCCCCTCTCACACCGGATCTGCGTTGAGTTGCGTAGTATTGCATACCGACTACGCAGAAGTTAAGCAGCTGCGTACTCATGAATAAATTGATGCTACCGCGTAGTCCCTGCGTAGGTTATGCGTAGGCTTCGTACGATTCCGTATAGTTACGTACCCTGTGCGTAGGCAACGCGTTCCTACGGCGTAGGAAATTGGCGAAGGGTTACGTACGCCTGCGTAGGCCTGGCGTAGCGTTACGTACGCTTGAGTAGGCAAGGCGTAGGGTTGCTTATGGTTGCGTACGTTTGCTTACTGTGTGCGAAAGTGCCATGTTCAAATGCAATAGACGCTCGTAGGAGCCGCAAGTGTAGCCATTGGCGCTTTATAAACATAGTTTTCTGCCCCTCATTCCACTGCTGCCTGCTGTCCAGAACACATCACTGCTGTTGGAATAACGTTTGACTGTGGTAATAACACAGGCAGAAAAAGATCATGAGTTGGTTAGGTCCTCGGCAAAAAAGGTACAATACTCCAGCATCTGGATGCCCTGAAAAGACTAATCAGTCAAGTGGCAGAACATGAATGTTTGTGAGAAGAACAAGAACAGAGGAGGAAGGAAGCTAAAAGAAGAAGAAGAAGTGTGTGGGTAAAACCTTGGATCCAGCGCAGGCCCTTGCAGGGACAATATGAACAGCTGGTGAAAGAACTGCATGCTGAGGATGTTTCTGCATTTACGAATTTCATGCGGATGGGGTCACAGGATTTCCATGAACTTCTGACACGAATTGCACCGAGGATTACTAAACGAGATACTAACTACAGAAAGTCTCTGGAATCTGGTTTAAAGCTGGCTGTCACCTTGAGGTTTCTGGCCACCGGCAACAGCTACAAGACACTTTAATATGGATTCCGAGTTGCCCATAGCACTATTTCTGTGTTTATCCTGCAAGTGTGCCAGGCAATAATCAATGAGTTATCTGACGAAGTTCTCATGTCCCAGATACTCCAGAGGGATGGATATAAGTGGCCTCGACCACAACCATTGACCTTTTTCCTGGCATTTTCGCAGTAAAGCAGAAATAATTAAATCCTATAGTTCAGCAATGAAAATAGAGTCCAGCGGGACGAAAAAAATGTAGCACTGCAGGAATAGTAAAGAAAAGTCCTGTAGGAATCGAGCACTCATTGTGGCTTAGTCCAGAATCTGCACGGTCTTCTATTATTTCCCTACACACTTGATTCAAGCCGTCGAAGATGGCGTTATCAACAAACTCATAATTATGCTCACTTGCGGAATTGCCCAACCTGAGTTTTTCGCCGGGCGTCCTAATTTAATGATCACGCCACCATCGACTGGGAGCAAGTAAGGAGGGAGAGGTAGAGTTGGTNAAATAGTACTTTGAAGCTGTCTTCAGCTTCCTCTAGAATGAATATGTGCGCAATCAAAATGATGATGCTGATGATGTTGATTATCATCCATCCATACAGCCACTACAACGACTGTTACCATGCCAACTACCCAAACATCGTCGGCAAGAACACCCAATCCACTAGAGGGAACCAGCCCTGGTAGGAATACAACCATGATGTCTCCAAGCTCAACATCATCAACTGAAGTGGCACCTACCAAGATTTCCGAAGGATTCAAAGGCAGTCTGTCAGGTTTGTGAATACAGATGTCATTTCCGTCAGGGTTATTCATGTGATGGTGTCGTGGTACAGGGGATACATAACCGGACTAGAGTCCCTGCTTTGGCACCAATATCCGTGGGCAATTGCTACTATCAACCAAGACGATTTAATTGGAGAGCCATAAGCGATTCTTTGCATGCATGAGCGTCTGATCTTGGTAAGGCTGTCGATAAAAACTTAACTAATACTATTGGTGAAGGATGAGGCTACCATGGGCAAGTAATTTGTACAGTCGAGTGGTTTGGCTTGAAATGCTAAAGTCGTCGTGGATTAAATCTCAGACACGGCACTAATGTCATTTGGCAAGTCTTCAAACTACATTTGCGACTCCATACCTAGGAGAGTAATAGGCAGCCTGTAGGAAGACGAAATCCTTTGTGTTAGCCCTCCCGGTGTCCTTATGGTACATGTAGAAATACTCAACAAGGAGTGGAGATGGCGCATATAGTGTGTAAATGAATCTGATGACCGGGGGTGATACATCTATCCAGTTTATTAATTATCATTATTGTATTGTCATTATTATTAATCATTATTATAAATAGTTGTATCATTTATATTACAGTTTAATGTTACTTCACTATTACTCTCATTATTATCATTATGCTTATCTATGTAATTGAAGTATAATGCTATCGGAAATATTTTCTATGTGGTTAGCTTGATTACAAAATCCTAACTACTCCATTACTTTCTTCTTTAATTGTGTTTTCGGTCTTACTTATTAATGGACGCTTTGCTTAACGCTTCAAACGACACGTTTACTTTAACTTTCAATTTGCAGATAGAATGATGATGATAATTGTATACATCTTGGGGGCGCTGTTATTTTTTTGCATCGTTATGATATTGGGCTGTCTCATCTGGAACTGCAGATTGCGGTACGTATTCGTTTCTATTTTACACAGTAGGCTTACTGGTCCAATTTTTCCAGGGGCTGACGTTTCTTGACCGGATATAGGCTCTCTTGCGAAAGAACTGATTATTTATTTTTACATTTCTTGATTGTAAGTTTGTCTTTTAATGCTAGTGCATTAGAGAACACTTACAGAAACAGCCTTGCTATAATGGTAGCCCCAATAATGGAAGTCTCAGTAATGGCGGTCTCGAGTGGAAGGAAAGAAGTTTTATATCGTTGATGGATTTTCCATGAGCACCCCCTCCCCCCCCCACACACCCACAATAAGATCTAAAATCCACTACGAGTAAGAATCGTACGATTGTTAAATTGAACTATAGATTGCTATCAAGAATTATTGCTTATCATCACGTGCCGGCTCAGGCTCAAGTTCCTCCGTAAATGTCAATACTCAATGTTATACTCAGCAAAAAAGTGTAAAGTCTTTATTGTTGAAAATCATATGTAAACCGTCATAACGATATTATAAAATATTTATCAAATTAAAGGAAAATTTATACTCTACCAACATTAATACAAATCAAGTTTGTGGAGCTTAACGCTTTGATTGGCACACCCATTTAAAGGGATAGTTGAGTTCTGTTGCAGAGGGCGCTACACAAAATAATTTGTTGTGAGATAATGAAAAACTGAGTGTCAAATTTGAAAGAACATAATATTCAAATGACAAAATCATCTTTTTTTGATCAAAATCGGTTCAGAGACCGCTGAATATAACAATTTTTAATACTTGTGTACCACCACAAATATTAGATATTTCATTTAATAAACCGTTAACAAATCAAAATAACGCCTTTTTCGTCGTATTTCAGCCAATGTAGATGTTGGCTTTTTTGTTGGCATTTTCGTGTTGCTTATATAACGCACAACCAGCCGGGCCATGTATTGTTATTTTAATTGTTGTTAATTAATTAACGGTCACCGTGTTTTTTTTTAAGTGGAGCGGAATTGGTATGCTCGTATTGGCCAAATTTCACACATTTTGGGGTCTAAAATTACCTTTATTGTAATTTTAGGTTCTAAAAGGGCACTAAAAATGTCATGGATAAGAATAAGAGCTATAACCATGCACTTTAAAGTGACCACGAAGGGAGGTATAATCCTCTTGGCAAACAAGTGCAGATAAACTTTAAAGAAGATGAATTTATGTTTATTAGAAATATACAATATAAGTTGTATGAATGTAAATGGTGAACATTTTTATTTATTTTTCTTTGCTGAACGCTTTTATTAGCCTTTGTATGAGTCGATATAAACTTTTCAAAACAATTATTCTCATAAATGCATAAATGTAAATAATGCAATTAATACATTTAATTCCAGGTCGAGAATATCTTACAACGTTTCTGGCAAGCTCGAAACACCTCCAGGCAACGATCAAACCATACATGCCCCTCCCTACATGACGTTAAACGAACGCCGGAACGACGACAACGGTTACCAGAGCCTGAGCGTTCAGCGCAAAGAAGCCCAGAGGATCGCCATGCCAGATGGACCGTACGCGGAGAGTTTAGGCGAGCCAGTGTACCAGGAACCCGGTGTATACTTGGAACCAGACAACGTCTGTTCGGTTTCCTACAAACCTGGCGATCCGGTTTCAGATGAATTGTTTTTAGGAGGAGGGAACGAATATGAAACACTTGGCATGTAGCAATGCTGACAAAGACATTATTTTTTTAATGCAATTATTTGACAAAATAGATGGTGCTCGAATTATTTCTGTTTTCTAAATGTTATTTGCTGCTTCATCAGACTGTGCCTTATTTATGTTTTGCATGACATTTGGTATATTAGACCACAGCACATAAAGAGTTTTTGTCTGGTGAATCACACCATACTGGTTGCGATATTCGACCCGGGTGAAGTAAGTGGCTACATGTATGCCTATATGAAGTAATTCCTTAGATTCAGCTGGGATAGAGCTGGGTTAATTATCCAAAGCTCTTTGTATGCACATACCAGAAATGGATTATGTGAAATGCGCTTCATAAATGAAATTTCTCTTTTGTTGATGTACCTCAGGGGGCAATGTCGAGAGGAAGCCAGTTAGGCTTGCCTTTTCAAAAATGTTCTCTTCAGGAGTTGGGAAGCCATTTTTGTTTGATTCCTTTCATTGAGCTGGTGACCTAATTATGGTTCTCGCCGCACTGAATCCAGTGAGGCGGAGAGGATATTAATTTGGTAATTATTCCCATCATTCCCATGGGAAATAACTTGCAACATCATCCCACATATCTACGAAACACCTGTTACTTATAATTATGTCGAACGATATAATGAGTATAGGACAAGATATATTAAATTTGCATATTCGTGCACGTTATATATAAACTGTGGAGGAGTACAACATGATGTTCTTTATATCATATGACAGCATTGGCGGCAGCAGTCTTTCACAGTGGTTTGATATTTTACCTAACTAAAGTTAGGCAATCGTAACTTTCGAAATATAAATGAAAATAAACAAAAAGCAGTGGTCCGAATCCTTTCTTTGTAATTATCGAGTGTAAAGCCAATGTTCCCCATCAT
>BEXV01001015.1:103342-113924 GCA_003118195.1 Hemicentrotus pulcherrimus
CTGGGAGCAAGTAAGGAGGGAGAGGTAGAGTTGGTTCTGCACTGGTGGAGATCAAAATTAAATAGGCCAGATTATTTTTTCGCCGGGCGTCCTAATTTAATGATCACGCCACCATCGGCTGGGAGCAAGTAAGGAGAGAGAGGTAGAGTTGGTTCTGCACTGGTGGAGATCAAAATTAAATAGGCCAGATTCTGGACTAATTGTGGCTAGGCTGCGCGCAGGTTGGACCTAGGACGTCTTTCGTTTTTAATGCTTCATTCAGACTGGCGTAGGGTAGCGTATTGTTGCGTAGGCTTGGCGTACAGTTGCGTAGGCTTGGCGCACAGTTGCATAGGCTTGGCGTAGTGTTGCGTATACTTGCGTACAAATTGCGTAAAGTTTCTACGCCGAAGGTGCGCGAAAAAAAAAAACATGTTTATTTTTTTGCGTTTATCACGCGTACCCATTTGCGTCCATCTGCGTACAGTTGCGTAGGCCGACGTAGGGTTGCATACGATCGGCGTAGTCGGTACGCAACACTCCGCAACTCTACGCAAGGCCCTTAAAGCGCCGTCTTATCAAAATCCACTCTAAAGACTCTATAGACATAATCGTTTTTTACCCGTTCCTTGGTCCAAGTCGTCTCCAACAGCAGTCCAGCTGAGGGTCACCGTGCTGTTGTCATAGGAGAAAGAGGTATAGACCAGGTCCTGGATACGGGAAGGTGATAGAATATCAGTGGCGTTGGGAGTGTAGCCTTGGACCTTGAATACTCCTCCAGATGCTGTACGCATGAAAGATGGCTCCACGGCGGTCTCAACTTCAGGTTCAGCTGACCTTTTTCCTGGATGGAAACAAATGGGGGTCACCATGTTCAAATGGTCATGACATTTCTTCAAATAAATTCTTTCAATTGAATCAGTCAATATGCATATATTCTAACATTTTGGTACTGGATGAAATAATTGTAATAATAATTTGGTCCTGTGTTCTCTTTAGTAGTCTCATCAGTATCAATACTTACTTTGTGGGGGCCCTGTAACGAATAGTAAGGCAACATTTTAAACGGACTAGGTAACATTGTTCAGATGAGAGATAGTAGTTCTAAGGTAGTGACTTCAATGCTAGATATACAATTAAAGATAATTTGAAAATTTGAGTGAAAACGGACCATTATTCATGGTACAAATTGGGAAAACTGATCTGATCGATTCCTTAATTCTCCCAACTAGGTCTAGATCTAGATCTAAAGAACAATTTAGTAACATTTTAGGTGAATGGAAATCTCACAAAGCAATGAAATGGCTCTGCATTTCATTCCAGACATTTAAGTGTTGACAGATTTTTTATAGCCTGTTTTATGTCTTTTTTTTCATGGAAAAACGGTTGGGAAAATCAAAAATGGTTGGGAGAATTTACTGTGAATCACTGTAAGAGGGTGCCTCACATCGACGCCTTCAAAGAAAACCATATATATCTTCGTGGTTTGAGAATTTGTTCAGGATTTTTTGCCTGTCAGAGGGTTAGTACAGTAGAAGGAATATAGTAAGTAACATTTTATACGGAAATTAAGCAATTTTTGTCATCAACCTTCAACAATGTTACCCAGTCACTTCAATGTTTACATTTTACACTTGAGTGAGTGGAGAGGAACACTTTGTCCAAGGATGTATGCATCGAGCACGGATCGAACCAGGGACTTTCTATTTGGGAGTTAGTGCTTCCCCTCGGGGTAGGCCTTCCCATATCCCATGCTGTACATAAAGTATGCTATAATTTCTCTATTTACTTTAAATTGCAAATGACCTCAAATATGTCAACGGAAGGAATGGATTTCTCAGCCTTGCACTTGTTCGATATGTAATTTTTGTTTTAATCCATATGAACAATGTAGGAACAGTTAAACTAGATCAGTTACAAACCTCTCCGGTTTTCTGCGCCATCATAGCCGATGACATTGACCTTGACGCTATATCTGCCATTAGACGTGAAGCTCAGGAAGTACCCTGAATATGTCCCGTCATCTTTGAATAAGTCAGATCCTGATAAATGCATGGACAATAAAATACGAAGATCAAGAGTTTGCTTTGTTATTAAATACCATAACTGTGAAAGGCTTTGCTCTCGTTATCCGCCAATATATTTAGATTTGAAGAAATGAAATCAAAATCGAATTAACAATTTTAATGGTTGCAGTTTCCCTTATTAGGATAGCAAACAGGTCGTACAGTGTTCGATTTAAACCGAATGTACTTTCGAGTTACAGGACTGTTTTTGTGTAAACACTCGTATATTTTATATGGCCTTGATTCAACAAGCTACTTAGAATATGACTTAAGGTTGAATTTGAAATATAGAATGCAAAATAAATGTCAGGCACTCATTGTACTTTTTAAGAGAAAGGCACAAAAGACAGAAAGATCATATTCGCTATTGTACTGCAGTAGCCGAGCTGACACCTTAGCAGATGCCTCAAGTGTATGACGTTATGCGCTCAGACAGGGGCTTCCTACTCAGCATTAAATATATCATAATTATCTGACTTACATAATAAGTTGCCCACACCTTCTTACTTGGACTAGCTTGCCTTCTTCCACCGACCCAGTCTTGTTTAGCGTTACTTCCAGAAGTCAGGGTGGATCCATGATCTTACTAGGGGGGGGGGGCGTGAAATTGCGAGCGCGAACTGGAAAGCCTTTACGGTGTGGGGAAGGGCCGGCTTAAGGACCCCATAAAATGTTAAATCTTAAGATGCTCTATGGTACATTTTGAGTAATTTCGGAATGAGTGAACTGATCATTATTTATGTGATTTGTTTTAATGTTGTTAAAGTCATCTAAACCGTGCTAAATCACTTTCTTTAAACCAACAAACCTCGTGAAAGGTCACATATGCTCCGAGTGCCGAATGAGAGCATCCGAACCCAAACGGTCAACTTACGCTAGCGTTAGCGCGTTACTCTTTAGGATAAATTCAGGAGTAAATCGGTCGGCGTAGCTAACACGACCATCAATCACACGACCACTACTCTAACCTTTACTCCGACCTCACCATATCTCTTCGACTAGCTCTTAATACAAATTTTACGTCGACTCAAGTTGGCATCGTCTGAGGCTTCCTATCCCTAGAGTTTCGGTACTGCATCGGTAGAGCCTACACATGTGCTCATTCCTAAAGTGACGTCACTCGATACACAACGCGTTTATAGTCGCGTCGATTCGAAAGCTCGCTTTTGGCTCACCTGACCCGTTGTCGAGCAATGTCACGGAGGTTTTGTTAGATGAATCCGAAATGATTGCTGTGACGCTAGCATGGCGAACAGGCAGATAATCCTGTTGAACCTGAGCATATATAGCTAGTGCTGGAGTCTCGGTAAAATTCACCTCCTTAAAAAATACGGATACAGAGTTAAACGAAAGACCAAACATGGTTAGCAAGAAATGTGGTAAATAAGTTAGGCAATATGTTTCGTCTTCAGTCACAGCTAATGCTATGAATAGAAAGCAGACAATCCTTAGATTGAAAAGATACATGTGAATGCCAAATAAATATATTAAAGGGATCGGAAAGTCGCTGATCGTGGTGGTTTCGAGCTTGGCCGGGCTCGAGCAGTAATCTGGATTCTCCGTATATAATCGATACGTGGAACTATGGTTTGTACATAATTCCCTATGCAGCTCGCATTCACACGAAGAATAACGAACATGAAAGCAACCCACCTCACCCTCAACGCTAATTTTTCGCTGCTTCAAAATGATCGCTCCGCATTTGCGTGCAATATAGGACAAGCGAATGACATTCAACACGCATGGATTTCCAGCAGGCCATCCCTTTAAAAATATATAAGATCAATTTTGTTTCTATCTGCTAGTCAAATACATCCGTCAGTAAACAGCTGCTCATGATCATATTTGAATATAATATTATAGGTTAGGGTAGCATGGGTTAGACTCCTCGTAATAACAATACATATGACTGCTTTTAATATAGAATACACAACAAGTATAGTTTTCAAATATCAAAATAGATAGAATTGAGAAATAAATCAACAGGATACTTACACGAGATCCTAATATCACAGTGACTGTCACTGGCGAATATTCTTGCGTAGTTGGTTTAGATGTTACTGAAACACCAGCATGCTCCGCAACGGCTCCCTCTAAGTCGTTAATAGTTACATTCCATAAACCAGCCTTTTTGATGTAATGAAAATAATGATAATAATAATAATAATAATAATAACAATAATAATCATAATATTTATACTGATAATGATAATGAACATAAAAATAATAAAGGATTTCCCGGCCGAATTCGCGAGTTTGTCATTCAAACTAATTTGTGTTGCCTTCAAATTCGACGATTTTAGTGCAGTGAGGTATAACTCAGGTTTATATTCCCTTTTCTAGTTTTCAAATCTATGGAATTTTCGTTAGAATCTACGTATGTTTCATTCAAATTAATGAACAATGTGCTTCTTTCACTATTTGGTCATTTGATTTGGCGCAACAAGATTTTCTAAAAACGCGACGGTGTACTTTTAGCATTCTAATTCATTTGTAGCATTCAAATTAGCACGTTGTGCACTTAAATTGATGGTCAATATAAATTTTTCGTTTATTACACACTATTTATAGCTCAATCTTTTTTCTTTCAAGATTGTTTTTTCATGTGTATTTCATCCTATTTTATTTTTTTGCATTTATACTCTTAATATACTTTTAGATTTATCAGATATTCATCAGCCTTTAAATTTGATTGTTAACAAAAAAGACTTACTGTACATTTACGGACTTGCTCGTCTCAATATTTGTGTAAATCTTCATGTAAGGAAGTTGTTTGTCTTGTGTTTAATCATAAATTTATCACAATTTTATAATGGAGGAAGGGTACAACATTGTGACTGGGGTAGGTGTTTTCGTGTCCCAACTTTTCCGGGGTATATGAACATGTCCGTTCAGAGATGCCATATCCCTTGATTTTGCCCCTTCTTTAATACCTAATGTCTGACTGCAAACATATGCTTTGTCCTCAAAGTCAATAAATTGAATAACAGAAAAGACCCCAATAGAAAATCATGTATTTAAATGATTTTTTTTTAAAGGCTGTAAACGTGTGTACCATTTCTTCCCCCTAACTTTCCTAACTTGAATAAACATAATTCGAATACGAATGACAGGTGTTAATTTGAATGATAAAAATGACGCCTCGACAAATGACGATTAATTTGAATGCTAGTTGAGCAGTTTCTAAATTGAATGACAGATCTATGAAATCCTTCGGCCAAACTCCTAAATCAAATACAAAATCGGGAAAATTGAATGATAATTGGCAAAGCTGATCTGCGCTAACTTAAATGCAATATAAATGAATTCGAATGACAAACTCGCGAATTTGGCCGGGAAATCCTATAATAATATTGATAATAGCATTAATGCTACTACAACTGCCACTACTACTACAACTACTACCACTACCACTACTACTACTAATAATAAAATGCTAATGATAATAATATTGAAAATATTCATTTCTGGTTTGGCGCATATCGCAGACCATGAAACATTTTATGTACGTGTGAATTATGGGTCGAATGTGGCAAAATTAGAATAGCTTTTTGCCAAGTTTAATAGTCAAAGTAAACATTCAATGCTGCATAGTTTGAGAATTGAAATGACTTGATCCCACATTCTCTCAATACTGACATATTGTGAGCATAAAGGTTAACGAAAAGAAAGACTGACATTATTTGGGGGAAAAGAGTCATAGTTGTTCATACGAAAACTTTACGCGACGTTAAGTTTGTACAAAGTGAACGAAGAAGATGGCGACAAGCACAAAAAAGTGGACAAAAATTGACTAAATCTAAAATCTTGAAACTTTGGAATACCAGTTTTCCTACATATCTTTGAAAACATTGTAAACAATCTAACTTCTTTTATAAGTTTCCAAAATCGTTGAAGAGATACCTTTAATCTAGGGGCATTCAAACCGAGAAAAAATGGCCCCAGAAAGTTGTTGAACCTTAAGATGCTCTATGGTACACTCTGAATGAGTAAACGGATAATTATTTATGTTACGTGTTCACATTTCTTAAAGGTAAGAGAAGGCGGCCGTGCGACCCACGCACCCTGGGTTCGCCCTTGGGTCCGCCCCTTGAAATGGTGGCGCCCGAACTAGTCAAACTCAACCCACCTTCCGCATCTAACCCGTGCGAAATCTAATTTTCATTTTGTTATCATCCACATGGTCATCTTACGTTCCCCTCTATAGTCTTGTTAGCACATTACTCCTAGATACATTCAGGAGTAAATCGGTCGGGACAAAACAAAAAAGAGAATTCTACCTCTGTGTGAATGGTCGCCCCCCAATCAATCTTTGCATCGCGATCAAATTCGCACTAATTGTTATGTGTGAACGGGCCTAAAGTAAAGAGGGAAAATGGTAAAGGTATTGTTTGTTCTAACAAAAAAATAATTTTTAGAAGGTTCACCTGCGCCAGAGGTAAGTTGATCGTTACAATCTTGTTGGTCGTATCATTCAGATAGCGAGGATCGTTATGGTCAACTCGAATACCGTCTGGCCCAGTTACTACAACTGATATCGAATGACTCTCCGTCCAGATCACCACGATCACCGTTTCGTAGCCAAGTGCAGCGTCAATGGCCACCCGAATAATGAAGAAGCCAGGATCGGGCTCGATAATGACATCGGAACTGTAGATCTGAAAAAATTCCAAAGCGAGATTTAAGAATATGATATATTGACATTTTGATCTCGAAAACCGTGTGCCATTAACTATGCTTGAACAACAATGTGTTTTGTAGGAATTGATCAATGACTCATACGCATACATACATTTTTTTTTGTTTAATTCATGTCTCTTTGACACAACGCGAATTGATTAAAGATTCGTAGTTATTTGGACTTAATCTAAACGAAATTCGCTAGAAGGGAACAAATAGAATATACAATTGAGTGGTCTACAAACTATCTGGCCTTTGACGAAGTATATAGGTTATTCATGTTAAAGGAGAAAAAAAGAGTATAGGACTAATTACGTGTCTATGTTGAATTCGAATAACGACCCTATGGTTTATTAAGAAGGTAAGAATCCATCACCCTTTATTTTTCTTTCTACAACGTACAAAAGGTGACTATTCGAATAGACGACAAACCTGTATAGGAACCGTTTCCATGCCAACGTCAGGTCTCTCCGTTATGGTACTCTGGAATGCCTGAATTAGACAAATTGCAGTCCCGGTATCCGAACAGAAGTTTGCCTTGCCAGAAGTGTTTGTGGAAAGATATTCCATTTGCTGATCAGCTGCGTCGCTAATAGTGATGGTGTCGACTATGACTCCTGAGCTCTTAATGTCGTCATATGTTTCTATGATGAACGGATCATCAGTCTCTTCTCCATCACTGAGGAGTAGGATGTATCCACCTTGTGCGTATGACCCTAGTACCTTGAAAGTCAAATTGAGATACCAGAAGTCATGTGTCGGAAAGATCCTCCTTTTGTTGATCAGCTGAGTTGCTTAAAGTGATAGTACCATTTAGGACTCCTGAGATTCCAATGCCGTCGCGAATAGGAACCTTTTACCTTGAAATACAATTTTCTCTCAAGATAATCGTAAGGCTTTCCTAAAACTATTCATGGCATACATTAACTTTTATTTTGACGCTAAACCCAAGCTAAAGAGAAAAGGAAATAGTGGACTATTGTAATAGCCCAATTGCACTATTGCGCCCTCTATTTACCAAACAATTCCTAATCGGTGCCTGTTGGTCCCCCATGGTCCCCTTTTTCCTATGTTAATTGAGAGCTGATTTGATTAGATAATCACCTGACAGCGGCCTTGCAGAGTGGTTTAATCCCCCTTGTCAAACTAGTACAAATGGGCTTAAATCACTTCAATGACTGTGTGAAATTTCAACCTTTCTGCTTGCTCTTGCAGAAGTCGATTTTTGCACTCTCGCAAACAATGCTTCCTGTTCATCCAAGCGTGGACACATACCACACAAACATGATACCAAATGATGTGAGATAAACACTTTTTTCATAAGATGTATAATCATATACTGTTCATGGATGCTTTTAAAAAAAATAAGTAATTTTCTAGGTGTAAACTTTTTTTGACTCACACTGTATGGATAAAAAGATATAATACAGGGTTAAGACAAAATGGTCAGATGGCGCCCTTTGCAAATAACCCCTACACTTAAAGCGAAACGCGATAGACGCCCTGTTCACTTTCCCGCATTCACTTTTCGTTCGATGTTGCTCTGACATATGGCGTACCAAATACTGCGTCAATCACTGTCGCAGTCCTGCGTCAGGCAAATGATGCCTCGTGTGCCACGGGTTCGAATTAAGTTAAAACTTGCCGAAAATACCTGAATGCCTGATAATATCCCGCATCCGATACACGTGCCACCCACCGGTGACGGCGGTAAAGCATCGACGAGTCTTTGACGCGAAGCGGTTTCGGTAATATCCGTAAGATTTCCACTGATTCGTGACGTCGAGTCAAAAACTACGATTCCAAGCTTGCTGCCTGTGGGAATCACACTCATGATGTAAACTGCAGATGACTGGATCATTCGGTCAAATCGGTTACCCTAAAAAGAAGCATGGGATGTCATAGTAAAATATTGTAAAATTAAATCTGTAAAAAAAAGCATTGTATGAGCGTAAGAAAGACCTATTGATTTCAATCGTCCACATTTATTCAGTCATTAACGATTTAACTTTCAAACTTGATATTTATTGTTGTATGCAAGTTCGACAGGGTGTTTATATGTTACGACAAAATGGAGTAAATTGTCAAAGTATCGACTTGTATGTGTTATATGTTCGGTTACACGTGTTAAGGATATAGGGTTCCACGAAGTGGACCCTGAACCTTTATTTTTTTAGTACATGCTATAAAATGTACTGAAGACTTGCCATATGCTTTTAATATCACACAAAGGACTGAATAACAAGCTACGATAAAGATATTGACAAGTAAAGAAAACTTAGATGTGCTTGAGAGAAATTTAATCAGTAATACAGAATGTTTTCGAATACATTTATAATTTAGAATGCTGATTATAAACAACCATGCACAGGAATCAATCTTCAAAATTAGACACCGCAGAGCCTCTGTATTAACGATTCTTGACATTTCAGCTTTGAAATCAAGGCGAAATTCAATTCTAGACATAGGGGGTATGGGTGGAATCAAAGGGTCCGTTCACTTACAAAACCTACTGTTACCGAATGTGTCCCCTAATCCCATTAGTCTTCTTATTCCCCTTTTAAGTTTAAGCACTTTCATTTGTCATAAAGAAATGACCACCTCCATCATAAAAAAGACAAATTTACATTAAACAAAATTATGAAAAGGAGACTTTCCTGCGCCAATGGTAACTCAAGGCGCAAACAAATTGATTATATTACTCTGGCTTTAGCCAATCTACCCTCATTCGCTGAAAACATTCAATGATAAAGCTTGAACCCGCTTCCCATAATATCTTCTCGGTGGAGAGTGGTAATGTAGATTGATGTTTACCTTATGCGGTGGTCACAACCCGCCGTACTTGCAAGTGCGTGTTGTCTACGTACAAAAACGTGGGCAAAATTTGGGTATCGGTACGTGGTGAGTACCGCCTCCGTACGGATTTGGGAGCAGGCAGACACACCGTAGCACTTTTAGTGCACGAGGAACTTTCGCTGCGTTCGGGCTGCGTTCGGGCTACCCCTTCACCTCCATTGCGTATGACGTGCGAGCCCGGTACTCCCTCCCTTCCTACGTTTTCAGAAAAACGTGGCGGCCGTGGCCTCCCCCAAAACCGTTCGGACTAAAAACACGCACGGTCGGTTGTGACCAACGCTTAAGGACATCAATTCCGCGGCTGGGACTCGAACGGCGAACCATGTGATCCAGACCGGTGACATATTCAAAGACTACAACATTGGAGGGAGAGAGAAATAGAGAAGGGGTAATGGAGAGGGATAGAAAGGGGAAGGGAGATGGAGAGAGAACGTAGACTTACAGTCATACTACCACTGATGTCGAGGACAAGTACTATACTTCTGACTGATGAGAGCTGGAGAACTTCAAAATCAGGAGTGGTGTTAGAGACCGGTTGGATACCAGCCTGGAAGTCTGTCGTCCGTTCGGTCATGACCCTCCAAGCACTTTGATTAGTGCATAACTTGTTCATGAGGTTGCGTGCTCGATGGTTGTGTGCTCGGGGGTTATCTTGGTCTGATTCGTTGTCATCACAGAACTCCCTTAACTGCAATACGAGTAACGATTGGCATTATAAAGTTGGTAATGTTGAATGAGATAATGCCCATGACCTTGAAAGAAATTTCTGGCTAAGACAAAATCAATTTGGATTAAATGGAGATAGATAAAGTAGATATTTGGCTACTCATTGGCCTCTATATTGGCTCAAGTGATCTCGCCGTGGATAGTAGTTTGCCTACCAAATTTAAAGGTAAAGACCAGTTATGGTCATGCGATTGCATTGTGAAAGAAACGTTGTGGAATCGATCAGAAAAGGTTGATCATCTAGCATCTTGCATCTGCAAGGTTCTGGAATCATC
>BEXV01001015.1:136950-148697 GCA_003118195.1 Hemicentrotus pulcherrimus
GAAGAATGGGCCAAATTTCTTATCATTTTGATGATTCCAGAACCTTGCAGATGCTAGATGCTAGATGATCAACATTTTCTGATTGATTCCACAACGTTTCTTTCAGAATGCAATCGCATGACCATTACTGGTCTTTACCTTTAACCGAATGACTGATAGTAATCCAACTAACTACTTTGAATATAACTCAAGGTTGCATTCAGGAATATAGAATGCTAACATTAAAGGTACTGAAAATAATATCGCTAGTGATATTCGTTTGTCTCGCAATGTGGTCTGTACGGGATCTTAAAGATCACGACGTTTCGTGCGCCGCTGCAGCACTTCGTCAGGTGATAAAAACTAATGTAAGCAAGCGTGTTTCATACTTCGACGGGAGGACCGGCGCAGAGGTCAATAACGCACAAGGCCTATTGGCCGACCCGCACGGTGCTCGACCAACCAGCAGGCCGCTGGTTCGGCCGCTGGTTCGGCTAATGCACAAGGCCTATTGGCCGACGCATAATGTGCCCTACCAATCAGCAGGCTGTTGGTTCGGATTGCCTGCTGGGCGGAAGCAGTAGCGAGCTCAACTAACCGACGGGCCGCTGGCTCGACCCGTATGCTTTTCATTTAAAAAGTAATGGTCCATTTACTCTAAAATGTGTAAATAGTTATTATGATGTCATTTCTAGGAAACATTTTAACCACATGATTTGCAATTAGTCTAAATACATTGTTTTTCCGAGTTGCTTTCTTTTATCAAATATACGCATACAACAATGTGACGACAGACTGCGCGGGTAGCAAACCGCACGGATCGTCGCAAACAACTGCATAATATGTCTCACGGACAAACAGTACTGGTAGGACGCATGGCTTGGTCACATCGGCAGAGCTGACACGATATGTCCTAGAAAAGTGACGTCACTTATTGCACAACGCGTTTAAAGTCGCGTCAAATCGAAAGCTTGCTTTTGGCTCACCTGACCCGTTGTCGAGCAATGTAATCGAGGTCGAAGTAGATGAATCTGAAATGATAGCTGTGACGTCAGCATTAAGAACAGGCAGGTAATCCTGTTGAACTTGAGCATATATAGCTAGTGCTGGAGTCTGGGAAAAATCCACCTCCTTGATAAGTACATACATAGATAAAAACGAACGAGCAAACATCGTTAAGAGGAAACATGGTAAATAAGCTAGGCAATATGATACTTCTTCCGTTACCGCTAATGCTATTAATAGAAAGCAAACCATCAGTAGATTCAAAACAGACATGTCAATGCCAAATGATATATTAGAAAACACCCGATCGATTGTTTTATCTACCCGTTAGTCATATAGATCCCTCAGTAAACAATTGTTCATTATCCTATTGGGTTATTAATATCATAAGTAATAGATATGTGTCAGCCGAACCCCGAATGATAACAATGCATGTGACGATTGTTTAATTAAAGATTACTAAACAAGTATATCATAGATCCATAAGAAAAGATTTATATAAGAAATAAATCAACAGTATACTTACACGAGACCCTAATAACACCGTCACTGTCACTGGCGAATAATCTTGCGTACTTGGTTTAGATGTTACTGACACACTAGCATACTCCACGACGCCTACTTCTAAGTCGTAAATGGTAACATTCCACAAACCAGCCTTTTTGAAGTAGAATAAATAAAATGATAATGACACAAATAATAATAACTTTACATACAATCATGTCACAACGATATGCGTGCAATATGACGCACGTGTTTCTACGTTTCAAACGAAAGAACTTCTCTTAGACCATCCAGAGCACTTTGTAAGAAGTCTGCAGATTCTGTGATAGTTGAGATGGGTAGGGCAAAAGAAAGGCTACCAAAACGGCCGGGAACGGACGAAATGGCGCCTGGACGGACAGGCATGACAATCTAACTTCATTTATGGGTTTCAACAATCGTTGAAGACATCTCATTAATCTTTTCAATGTATATAGAAAGAATAGTAAAAATACTGTTTCATCAAACAAGTTTCATTCAGTAGCTTTACCTGCGTCAGAGGTAAGTTGATCGTCACAATCTTGTTGATCGTATCAATGTAATAGCGAGGATCGTTATGGTCAACTCGAATGTCGTCTGGCCCAGTAACTACGACTGAAATCGAATGACCATTTGTCCAGATCACCGTGACCACCGTTTCGTTGCCCAGTGCGGCGTCAATGACCAGCGGAATAATATAGAAGCCAGGATCGGGTTCGATAATGACATCAGAACTGAAGATCTGAAAAAAAATGCAACATTTAAGAATATGATATCTTAACATATCAAACATAAAGGTGAGTTTTGGTCATCCGATTGCATTGTGAAAGAAAAGGTGTGGAATGGATCAGAAAAAAAAGTTGATCACGTAGCGTGTATTGGTGTGTGTACTGCAAAGTTCTGAAGTAATAAAAATCATAATAAATTTGGCCCATTCTTAATATTAAAAGTAAAATACATTGTACACAGACATATGTTTATGGCCAACACAAATGGTGTTGGGGCTACTAACCTTCATTTACTTATTCTTTTTAATGCCCATTAAACAGTAAACATTTTTGACCAAAGTTGTTTGACAAATTACATTTATTAGTAATTTTGGACATTCAGTGTATTTTTTGTTTGATTCCGTGAGAATTAATTTTCTTAGAATGAAAACAAAAACTCACCTTTACCTTTAAGCAAGCAAATCGTTTGCAATAACTATGCTTGAACAACACTGTGCTTTTATTTAAAGGAAACTATAAATGAATAATGCGTATGAAGAATTTCCTGTCCTTGTTAGTGTGGGCTTTTGACAAAACGCAAATGTATTTATTATTCGCAGTTATTTGGAATTAACCCGTTGGCTACTGAATTATCTTATTCCCATAGGCTTAACACAGGGACCACCAGGTTCCAGTAAGCAATGGGTTAATCTATTTAAACGAAATTTGTTAGGAAGAAACAAATGAAAGGACAATCGAGTCGTCTGTAAACTATCTGCCATTTGACGAATTATCTATAGGTTATTTGTGTAGAAAAAAAAAGGGACATTTTACGGGTCTCTGTTGAATTTTAGTAACGCTCATCTGTCCTTTTTCCCTCATTCAAAAGACCCCATGGTTTATTGTGAAGCTGAGAAAAACCATTAACCTCTTTTCCTACAATTTCCTGCAACTCGCATACATAGGGTGACTATTCGAACTCAATCGACGACAAACCTGTGTAGGAACCGTTGTCATGCCAACGTCAGGTCTCTCTGTTATTGTTCTATGGAACGCCTGCATTAGACAGGTCCCAGTCCCGGTATCCGAACAGAAGCTTGATATGCCAGAAGTCCTGGTGGAAAGATCCTCTATTTTCTGATCAGCTGCGTTGCTTATAGTAATGGTGTCGAGTATGACTCCCGAGTTATAAATGTCACCATATGTGTTTATGATGTACGGAGCACTATTCTCTCCGCCATCACTGAGGAGTAAGATGTATCCACCTTGTGAATATGATCCTAGTACCTAGAAAGACAAATTGAGATGCAAGAAATAATGTTAAACAGATCTTCCATTTAATAATCAGGTAAGTTGATTATAGTGGTAGTATTAGTTACGAGTTTTGAATTGTTAATGTCGTCGTTTATTTCTCCGATGAACCACTATTCTCAGCGCTGACAACAAGAAACAAGTGGTGCTTTTCTCGCAAATAGGAACTCAGTACCTAGAAATACAAAGTTAATATTTCGTCACAAGTTATTCATAATACAATCCAAAAAACATTCAGCACTTTAATAGACAAATTTGTATTTGAAGTTTAAAAAAAGATAATGAGAAAAAGAATTACGGTCTTTGGATAACTTTTTTGACTCAGTGAATTAACACATTTTTGCTTGCTCTTGAATAACTATTCGATGATTTAGTATGTATTTCTTGACTAGGTAAAATATATATATAATATGACGCACCAAATACTGCGTCAATCGCTGTCGCAGTCCTGCGTCAGGGAAATGACGCCTCGTGTGCAACGGTTATAACATTAGCTAGACCTAGCCGATCGTACCTGTATGCCTGACAATATCCCGCATCCGATACATGTGCTACCTCTTGTTGATAGCGGCAAGGCATCGACGAGTCTTTGACGTGAAGCGGTATCGGTAATATCCATAAGATTTGCACTGATATGTGGTGTCGACCCGAAGACTACGATTCCGAGCTTGCTGCCTGAGGGAATTACATTCATGATGAAATCAGCAGATGTCTGGACCATTCGGTCAAATCGGTTTCCCTAAAAACAAACGCATGTGATTTGTTTTGATGTCATTATGGTCTTTAAAAAGACTGTATCAGTGTAAGTAAGCCATATTTAATTTTAATCGTCCACTTTCATTGACGCAATTGCGAATAACTTGATTGCGTATAGTTTCATGCAAGTTCGTATGTTACGATATAGAAATGCAAATAGTCAAATCCTAGATTTGCGTGTCATTTGATCGATGACACGTATTTAGGGCAGGGTCCCAAAAAAGGTGAACCCTGCCCCTATTTTAGTACATCCTAAAATATGTAATGAAAACATTTGATATGATTTCATGTCAGTCTACAATAAAAATGTTGATACGGAAGAAAAAACTAGATAAATATGTTCAACAGTGATAGAACTGTATTCGAATGAAGTTGGAGTTATTTGTTGTTTTAACATTGTTGATTAAAAACAATGTATTAATCTTGAAAATGTGACATTAAGGAGTCTCTGTGTTAGCGATTATTGATATTTAAGCCTAGCTATCAAAGGCAAAACTCAATCTTAAACATGGCGGGGGGGGGGGGGGGNATGTGTCCCCTCATCCCAATTGTGCCCCTATCCCATTTTTACGTTTTCGCTTGTCAGAAATAAACTATACCCCATTAAAAGGCATAGCCTAATACAAAATAATTAATAAAAGGAAAAATTATGAATTAGTGGCAGCTTAAGGCGCCAACATAGCGATCCTTTTATCCTGGATTTAGCCCATCCATATAAGGGGCTAAAAAAAAAATCCTCAGAAAAGTTTCTATTTGCTATTATATCCCGCATACTAAGAATTTTACAATCTGATTGGTAAAATGAGGTCACATGATCAATGATAGATAAGTACTATCTCCCTGCGATAGGACCTTTGTACAGTAATGTTTTGCCCCACTCGCCCATTGAAGAAGCATAGCAAACATAGCAAAGTAGGTTTCGTGAAATGTCAATGTCAATGTCAGTGTCAAATGAGCGCGCATCGATTTTTTTTTTCAAAAACATTTATGCATGTTGTGCTTTGTAAAATCTAGCTAAAGCTGAAGTGTCTGCAGAATCAGTTCTTTTAATTATGTAAAATTCACTTTAGATAGACCTTATTGCCGATGTGGGATATAAAACAAATATTACCCTCGTAGTCGATTAATATTCGCTTACCATACACTCAACCTAGTTGGAGAGTAGCAAATGTAGATTAATGTCCTCCGATGACATACTAGACCAAAACATTGGAGAGAGAGTGGGTGGAGATTGAGGGAGATATATACATAGAGAGAGAGAGAGAGGTAGAGAGAGAGAGAGAATAAGAAAGAGAGAGATAAAGAGAGAGAGGGGGAGGTGAGAGGAGAGAGAACACAAACTTACACGCATACTTCCACTGATGTCGAGGACAAGTACTACACTTCTGACTGACGAGAGCTGGAGGACCTCAAAGACAGGAGTGGTGTTAGAGACAGGTTGGACACCAGCCTGGAAGTCTGTCGTCCGTTCGGTCATGACCCTCCAAGCACTGTCCCCATTGCATTCCTTGTTCATGAGGTTTGGTGCGAGGTGGTTGTGTAGGCTATCTGGGTCTGCAGCATCGTCATGACAGAACTCCTCTATCTGAAGTTTAGGTAACGATAAGCATTTTATAGAGTTGAAATGTTGAATGGAATAATGCCCATTTCAGTGACTTTGAAATACATTTCTGGTCAAGAAAGATGAATCAATCCATTTGGATTTAATTGAGAAAATAAAATACATATTCTTGCTACTCACTGTCATCTATATTTGCTCAAGTGATCTCGACGCAGCAGGCAATGAGGGACTATATGAAGATGTTCAGTTGTATTATTCACTTAACCCCAAATCTTCAAGTAGTTTCCAGAATGCAATATTATTAAAAGAGAAATGTGTTAGGGAAGCTAATGTGTGGATGATAAAGAAGAACAAATTACTCACGAATGAACAAAAAAAAAAAAAAATAATAAAAGAGAGAGAGAGAAAGAAAGATAGAGAGAGATAGNAAAAAAAAAAAACAGAGTCTTTTTTAATTACTTTTTCTAGATTTAGACATTATTTACCGGATCATGTTCATTTGTTACTTGGCGATGCTTAGGTTGAGCCCTCTGAATCAGTCAGAAGTCTAGGTGTTGTACTTTTTCTTTGATCATGCCTCAGCAGGTTACTTCACTGTGTAAGTCATTAAATTTTCATTTGCCTAACATATCTAGGGTCAAAGGATGTTAACTGATGAGGCATGCAATCATGCTATTCGCTCTCTTGCTTTAAAGCCGTCTTGGTAATGCCAATTCTCTCTTGATTAATATATATCTTTCGAATATCGATAGACTTCAACGAATCCAGAATCGTGCAGTCCGTATTTTTTCAAATGCAAAAAAATATGATCATGTGTCTCCCTTTTTTAAACAACTAAGCTGGTTACCTGTTCATAAGATAATAATGTATAAAGTTTCACTATTTGTTTATAAATCCATGTATAGCCTTATCCCATCCTGTATTTCTAGTCTGTTTTGTCCCATCCAGCAATCAAGATATTAATTACGTTCAAGGTCAGACCCCCTTCTTCTGCAAATCCCCCGCATCAATTCGAAGAAGGGTCAACAAAATACATTTTTTTCTGGTCCCACTATTTGGAATAGTTTCCCATTAATTTTGTTCCTGCACCTCAGTCGCATCATTTAAGAGAAATCTAAAAACTCATTTGTTTTCTTTGTAATTGTTATTTTTTTTTAGAATGTAATGCACTTTGAGAGCATGTAATATTCTGTTTTTATTTTAAAATGTAAAGCGCTTTAAGGCGCTATATGAATATTAATATGTATGTATGTGAAGGATTTACCTGCCTTGTGAAAGTCCATATGAATGGATGAAGGTTTGCCGACTACAATCTAAGTTTGGTAAAAGCTTAATTAAACTACGATTTTGTATTTACGCTTAACCCAATGAACATTTTCTGTATCAGTTTGGAATGTTTGGATCGGCATTTTTAATACACCGTTTATTCCATGTTTACTCGTTAAAACTCAATTCGACTATCACGTGAAAGACAAGTCGAAAGTATTCTACATATACGTTACTAGGGACTTTTAGATGCGCACGTCGAGATAGTGCGCTGCTACATGTGACGTCCTTTTTACGCACTGGCAGTGCCTTAAAGGTATTACAAAGGTTTGGTATGGGGTCATAAATTTGGTTAAAATTAACAATTTCGAAAGCATATGCGTTCCTATAATATTCATTGATCGTTGTCGCGGTTAAAATCGAGTTTAAAGTTTTGAAATTTTAAATAATAAACTCTTTATACTGTATAGCTCCCTCTCAAGGTCAAGATATTAATTTAGCTATGAAACGATGTTTCTTGACTAAAATCGACCGATTAGCTATTCCCGTTTGGAAATTATATATCACAAATACATATTCTGGGATTTTCATGGTCGCAGCTACCATTGTACGGCCATAGGCGCTATTTGAAATTTATTTATTTATTTATTTGACATATTTATACAGGATTAAAAAGAAACAATCGAGTCAGCAAAGCTGTTTTTCATCGATGTCCTGTTAACATGATAAAACATTTCCGCTTCTATCCAATGGGATTCTTTTCATTACATCAGTCAAAGAATACACAAAAAGTTTTAAAATGCAGAAAAAACACAGTATTAGAAATTCGTTTGAAAGAAGTTAATGAATGACCAATCTTATTTGTTGAGTGAAAAAATAAAATAGCAACAATAGGAATCCCCATGGTTAGAATTAGATAACAAGTGCAAATACAAATACAATAATCCATATAAATATTATACATGAGAAAGCATCTGCAATACAATATAAAAATAAATACATAAATATAAATATATTACATGAAATGTAATCGAAACAAACTGTGATCAACTATCATTATAATTGTAGAGTACGGCGGGCCAGAACATGTCAAACTTAATTTTTTTATTTCAGAAAAATTTGCGTTTATAATTATTTTTGAAAGAGGAAAGAGTATGATGATTTTGCATTTAATTTGAGAGAGAATTCCATGTTTTCGGGCCTGAATATCTAAACGATTGTTTGAATAATTCCGTATTTGGTTTTGGTAAGACCACATTGAGTGAGTCTGAATTGCGAGTGTTGAAACCATGTCTATCACAGAACATTTCAATTTCATTACATAGTCTTACTGGAGCATTACCATGTATACATCGGAAAATAAGCATATAAATAAAATAATCTATCCTAGTTTCAAAAGTTTGCCATTTCAAATCTTTAATCTTTAAATAGTTTAGAGACGCTGATATCGCGTGTACCATAATGTTTCGACACTATACGGGAAGCTCTCTTCTGTATGCGACGAATATAATCACGGTATTTAAGTGAACAGTTTCCCCACACTGAGCATGCATAATCAATGCATGGTTGAATGGTTGCTTTATATTTATCAAAATTTACCGGGAGCACCGGCAAATTTTTATATCAAATTTTTCTCGAAAACACAAGTGTTTTAGGGGCTATTTTGTTAGTGCTTATAATACATCCACAGAAATTGTAAAGATTCACTATCCACCCGATTTTCTAAATTTCCCAAAACGTTGTATAAGTTTTAAAAGGACGTCACATTGCCTTAAAAGGACGTCACACGTAGCAGTCCACTATTTCGACGTGCAAATCTAAAAGTACCTACTATCACCATCTTAAAGGTAAGTCCAAACTACTCTAAAGAAAAGCAAAAACCTGACAGATGTAGATTGTTGACAATTTGAAAGAATCTAACAAAAGATGAAAATGTTCTGAAATTTGTATAGCTGTGATAAGTATACATGTATGTACGGCTCTTTAAATTGGCTAAATCAACAGAACAGTATGAAACACAATGTTTATATACATGATATATGTAAAAATTATTTCAACAAAGAGTATACAGTAAATAATTAAGATACGGAAGGAGGCAAAAACCCGGAAAGCATAGCTTGAGTTGGGAACGCCCATAATACGTTAAATCAGTTACCGAGAGAACATTATAGATATTATTATGAGAACTACATTTTATATAACGTTGATAGGAAAGAAGAAAACAAAGTATAGGCATGTTCACTTTTAATAAGAAAGTTACCTCAATTGTGCATGTGTTCTTTACCTAATGTCTGACTACACCCATATGCATTGTCCTAAAAAAATAACAAATAGAATAATAGAAAAGGCCCTAATGACAAATCATGCATTCAATTGCATTAAAAAAATAAACGTGTGTTGCATTTCTTCCCCCTAACATTGAATAAGCGTAATTCGAATACGAATGACAGGTGTTGATTTCAATGATAAAAATGACGCCTCGACAAGGGACGATTAATTTGAATGCTAGTTGAGTAGTTTCTAAATTAAATGACAGATCTATGAATCCCATCGACCAAAATCCTAAATTAAACACCAAAACGGGAAAATTGATTGATAATTGGCATGGCAAAGCCGATCTGCGCTAACTTAAATGCAAAGTAAATGAATTTGACATACTCGCGAATTTCGCCGGAAAATCCTATATTAGGCGCCTTGGATTAATTCTAGTGGCAGTAAGCACGCGGCTTTATGCAACGCGGCCTAGTTTGCGTGAAAGCCACAATGGTCCGCACCCTCTATTCAAAAGCCTGCAATGCGAAAATCCCGCAAAAAGGTGCATACGCTTCAACGACTTCAGAACAGAGCGCGACATGATCGTAGTGCTTTCAACTGATACCAGTTGACCGCCCTCTATAGTCTGCCATGTAACTCTCAAACTATGCAGGGGCCGCGGAAGCGGGTGGCTGGGGCTTTTTTAAAATTTTGTTTTATAGAAGACACGTTTCATGCTCAGACCCCCCCCCTACTCCAGTCTGAAAAACGCTCCGCGGCCCCTGCTATTTAGAGTCAGAATTCAGATTCCCTACCTGAAAGGGAAACTTATTAATACAAATTATTTATCAAACAGTTATACAAGTCATACATTAATGTTTTTTCTTCCTTTAATATGTTTCGCTTTGTTGTAGCTTAATTTGTCTCGTTTTCGGTCCCAAACTTCATTAATCTGTGCTGGGTTATCTTAAATAATATTTGACTTCTGGAACATTTTTTAACTTATGGCCAATAAAATTGTTACAGTTATAAATGAATGGTTCAAAATATGAGCTTTTTGAATGAAAGCGCCGTAAAAAAAGTAACAATAACAACAGCAACAGCCTTAATTTTTTTTCTTTTATCCTCAAGCGAGGTTTTTATTTCCATAATTTCAATACATATTTACATTAATTATTCAATGATTAAGTGAAACGAGTGAAACATAACATACAAAATTTAAGTATAAACAACAATTCTACCAGCTTAGTATTATTTTATGTGATTGCACATGCCTAAAAAAAATCTTACCAACGACTCAGACTAGACATTCGTTTTAACGTAACATTTTATCAACGAAGAAAGATGGATATTATATTTAGAGTTCAGAAATAAAAAATATGAAAAGAAACAATAATCAGGAGTGATCGAGAGGGAGAAAAAATAAAAGCTTTGTCCCCAGGTATATGAAATGAAAAGAATCTAACACAGTTACACAGGTAATAAACAAATTTAAAATAAGTGTGACGTCATCAATGATCTATGTTTTGAATTTCTCAATTTTTCTTAATTATCCGAAAGAGCATCAAAAATAATGTTCTAATATGGATAACAATCTAATAATATTCACATATTATGTTAAGTGTTGGCTTAGACAAGACCATCTGAATATATATATTTCTTATGGGAACTCAGTGTCATTTGCTCTGGCTCCTAATGATTTTTTTAATCTCGGACATTCAACGTTGCCTTTGCCCAACTCCGCACATTAAACGGTAGTTTATTGAATAAACCCCTCCCCACCCCCCCTTTCCCCTCTCCCCTCTCTATCAAACTCGCCTTTCATGTTATGGTAATACGTTGCGTTAACATTTTATGCGCCATAATGTTAGTTATTGTGATAGATTTTGAGCGAAAAAATGGTAATTAGATAAGAAAACAAGTCTTAAACAGGGAAACAAGACACACAAAATCATATTGCCAGTTGAAGTTGACATAAAAGCAAGCGAAAGAAGACGGCTTTTAAAAAGTTGTTCATAATTAAGCTAAAATGTTGCTGTATTGTCTTGGTAATATAATGTCTTACAATTTCTTTGTTTAAAAACGTTCAATATCATTCTGTATACTTTGTTTTATAGTTTAATCATGAGCTTAAATTTAGAGTTCAGAAATAAACACTATGAGTGAGAAGGTTTGAGAGACAGAAAGTTAGACGAAGTCTGTACTGTATTCATCATTATAATATTTGTCTCTCTAATCACCTCCCCCCGGTCTGCTTTTTTTGTCTGTTCTGTTTTTTATATATTTTCGCTTAAGTATAATGTCCGACGTATATTAACACCATCAATAACGCATAATAATTTGTTTTGTTATATCAGTTTGATGCAACAGAGATTTATATTCAAAAT
>BEXV01001016.1:36576-47402 GCA_003118195.1 Hemicentrotus pulcherrimus
GGAGAGGGGGGCAGCGTCCGTACTGAGTAGATTTTTTTATATAGGGATTAACAAACTCATTATTTTGAGGAAAATAAGTGATGGTTACATTTCATCATCTTTAACAGTTCACTTTTTTCAGGATTCAAGTTTTATTGTCCATTTATAAAAATATAGATTTATTTTTCTCGTAGTGTTACATATAATGTAACATACTAGGCAAAGGTATGATATCGTGTGCTGAGAGACCAACAAAAAAAGCTCTAGGTTAATGCTGTGATAATCTTTTTTTAAAGTGCACAAGTTCCTACTAACCTTTCTTTCGCCCCCTTTCCGATTAAGGGGCGCGTGCCCCTGTCAACCCTTTCGCTACGCCAATGCACATACATACTGTCACGAGGTGATGAAGAATTTCGTTGCGGTCGATTAAAAGCTCTCATCATATATCCTCTCTACGGCTCATACGTCTAAACATGGTCTAGACACAGGAGACGGTGTACTTATAGGCAAGTCCGTATGTGTCTACCTGGCAATCCATTTCCTGCTTCAGTCTGAGCGGGGAAGCCCCCTTCCCCTCTTTTGAAATTCCTGAAATTACCAATATTTAAGCGAACTTCACCTCCATAAATAATTATGTATAATGTAATCTGCTCTGATTGCTTTTTTCTCCATGTAAAAATGTTACTTTTCGTCGAGTGTCACGTGATATGCACAAGTTTGTCTTGAAAGCTGTGTTGAGGTTTTATTTGCAATATTGCGGTCACGTGCTTCTGATTACGTTGTTTTGGATGTGACGACAATCCAACAACGTCAGAATTTAAAAGGAAACAAAATATTTTAATCAGCGCGAGATGGGCTATTTGTAATATTCATTTTCGAGCTTTGATAACAAAAGTGGAATTAAAAATAGGATGAATTATGAAGTCGAACTTTTCGGGCGACAGACCAGAGGCATTGTGAATTAGTGATTAGCCCTTTGATGAAATTGTGCATAGATATTAACTTATGAATATTATAGGCTGTTCTATCATTCTTCGTTTCATGTTCTGATATATCTCTCTCATTAAATCTGTCTGTCTGTCTCTCTCTCTCTCTCTCTCTCTCTTCTTTTCTCACTCTTTCACTTTCTATGTATCTCTCTTTGTGACCCCCTTTATCTGTCAACACTCCCTCTGTATTCGTCGTTAAACCCTGGCCGTATCTTTACATGCCTTGCTTATCTTTCATAACGAGTTTGATTGATTATTTTGATCACTGGACTCATTTCTAATCCATTCGATTGGCCACGATTGCCTCTTCATGAAAGCCACAAATCCCAGACAAATGATTCATTCCAGTTCAATGATTCCAATGGAAATGTACTCATGGTAATTCAATTGATATAAATTCTGTTATATGTCGTTCAACGGGACATCCACGAGGTTTTTAATTAACGACCATTCAGAGATAATAATAACCATTCTGTCCATGCTATTTGAAATGCGACAGTTTTACAATAGGATGGCTGATGATTGGTGTAAACCGCATTGCTCCCTCAACCTGTCAATTCAAAATGACATTTGTTTTATTGGCTGTATGAAACATCCATCTTGTTTGCAACTTTACATATAGCCTGATTGAGTTTGAGAGATGAAGTTTTGCTTACGTCGTGTTTCTATTGGCTACAGTTTTACCATTACGTCATAAATAATATAGAGAAAATGAACGGTTAATTGGCGAGTGCATTTAAAAAAATATATATATTAAGAGCTACGTAGTTTTTCGTAATGGGATAAGTAAATACTCGAATGAATATATGAATAAATAAATAGAAATAAATATTCATATTAGGCCTATTGTTATTATTTTCATTGTTATTATTATATGTCTTTTGGTTTTGGAGAATGAATATTCACATTTGAAATTATATATCAGTAAACAGAGAACTAAAAGATAAAAAAGTTAAATTATATCAAAAAATACATGAAATAAAGATATAAATAAATAAGTAGAAGATGCTTATGGCGACTTCTTTAATGGCAACTTATTTTGTTGTATCTGTTTGCAACATCGGTGCTGCTGTTGCTAATAAGGAATCATGTCTTGTGCAATTTCTATTTCAACAATGTCTCAGTAATCATCAAACTACACCAAACATCAACATAAATTATGACAGGAGAAACATCATAGCTCATTTAGATTTTGTAATTTCAAATTTGCATTTATGAAAATGAAATAAATATATGCAAGGTTAATAGCCGCAATAAGGATAATACGATACCCTGGTAAAATACATTGATAACACACAAGCAGTCCATCCATAACCTCCTTCTCTAATTTGGACCACACCAATAACAAGATCTACTGTAGATAACACACTGTTATATGCGGTGGTAGACTGGTAGTCATCCATCCGTTCAATCATGGACTTACAGGCATGCCATTTGTTGGACAACCCGAACTCAGTATGGCCGCCATATTTGATAGCAGGCGAGTGGAAACGGATGTCGAGGCGAGGCCAAGCATCACAACTTATTATGAGAAGCTATCTATCTGATTGTCATTAGGGAAACGAATGCATCTCTGATCACGTGATGACAGACTAACTAAAGGTAGCTGCTAATATAATGGCGGTGTACTTCTGATGGATGCATGTTTATATTACAATGTGCATAGATGGAGAAACACTTGGAGAAATATTCATTGGAATTATATTTTTCAAAAGCAGTAGAAAATCGAATAACAAAATGAAGGTAAATCAAAGCATGAAAACAAATAGTAGAAACAACAAGAAAACAATATAACAGGAATTAACGACCCAACATGAGCAAAAAAAAAATGTTAATTGGATGAACACGTCTGGAGTTCTCGTTGGTTTAATTAATAGGGTAAAAAACTTGGCCACGACCCTAGATTTTGCAAACCGTTTTAGGAATTTTCAAGATAAAGCTGGTCTCGTACAACACACAAAGAATTTATTATAGTGCCACTGCCAGGCTGGCCAAGTTCATGTGCCAATTTCTTTTGTTGCAATTGTTTATTTCATTTTCGCGACTCACAGTATGTTCCAAAAGACGCGAATTGGTTTTGACAGATCTATTGATTCAATAATCATTTTCTAGTGCTTAATATAATGATAATATTATGTTTCAATGCATCATAAAATCGTAATGAACAATAGGACTGGTATGACCCGACCTAAAAACAACACACCCGAGTTCACAACTGAGTAGGTTTCTTCACAATGTTACACCGATAAATCGATCTATGATGTAATAATCATGACGATAACAATGATGATAACGATAATAATAACAACAATGGTATAATAATAATAACAATGATAATGATGATTAATAGCCATAATAATACCCTACCCGTTTGAAACTCAATTGGTATACCAGTCTTTGTATGCATGTCACACCACTTTTAATCGGGTAAATTAAATTTTCGGAATTGTGCCTCCCCCCTTTAAAAAAAAAAAGCCTGGATCCGCCCTAATACCAATGTATGACAATAGAATACATCCCCTATCAACGGGATGACTCAGATAGATAGTCACGTGACTCAGAAACAGGAATGCATTGTTCTATACTTGACACAGATGATCTAATTATATCTTGGCACAGTGTCATCCTCATAGCTGTCAAGTCTGCATAGCTGCACATCGCATCCATGGTCAACTTCAGAATGAGATGGCATTTTATGAAGCCCCCCCCCCCCACTCGCGCGCATTCACACAAATATATCATGTATTTTCTTTGGTAATGATATGCATTTCATTTCAATTAATTGGGTCGGATCGATTTGATTTGATTTACACAGGCGCACCCCCTTGAGATAAAAATGCACGTGGGAATGTTGAACTTTTTTCTTTTCTTATTTCTGGACTTTCTATCCAGAACTTTGCCCCCCCCCTCCCTCCGCGAGAGATACCTGGACCTGTCCCTCCGAATACATACAAAGTTATGACCGTCACTGTAAAATTAGATTATTCAAATCCAATGAAAGACAAGGGTTCATTTTATTTTTCGAAAAAAATATTAATTTCAAAATAGGCAATCAATCTTCTTCTCGTGTATCCTTAGATCAAGATTAATGTATCAACAAAATTGATCTTTGGAGTAGTTGCTACAACCGGCCGTGTCAGACACGTTGCCTCGGGGTGCGAGATAGGACTCTTGTAGCATGCCCCCATTTTACACAATTATACAATAACAATTAACATCACATTTAATCAAAAGAATAAAGCGAATAATATCACTCTCATGTTACGGGGAAAATATATTATATATATTATGAATTAATTATTGATTCGGTCGATCCAGGATCCAGCTATGGAGATTGATCTGCAGTGACCTCTAAGTAAGCTATAAATGGTAATGCAGCAGAATTAATGATAGTCCATCGTAGACCAATACATTTTGAGGAGGTATTAGCAAGGTAGACTAAAATATAAAAAGATAAAGACGTATGACATGAAAAAAAAAATATAATCGAAATGCCCGACTAAGTTCCGTGGTACAAACTCGGCAATCAATAGACATCTTGGTCAATCGGAATCTGTAGCGCCGGATACTGTTCCCAATAGAAATTCAAAAATTATCCAGATCTCCCGCGGGATCATATCGACGGCTATTGCTTGGTTTAGACAAATCATTTTCCATTTTTGATAAAGGCATGTCAACGAATAATAGTGGTTATAAGATGGAATATACAATGAAGAAAACAATGATGAATTTGTAGGTAAGTAACATCTATAGCAGACAAAGTGTGATAATAATATGGATATTTACATGGCGCCGGTATCCGCCAGGCTCTGACGCTCATGGCGCTTAACACATAATTACACTGGTTATAATTATAACCGAGCTGGCAAAGTAACTAGTGCTCAAGCAAACATTTCAGGTACCCATTTAAACACCTGGGTGGAGAGTGACACATTTAGATTAACGTCTTACCAAAGTACATTGGTGCTGCGGCGCGACTTGAACCCCGTACCTTGTGATCTGCAGTCGGGTGACTTATCCACTAGACCACAGCGTTTCTACGTTTTTCTCTGTTAAAAAAAAAAAGTCGAAAAGTTTTACCAGTCCATATGGTTTTTTTCGGCTTCCGAAATCATCTGGAGAAATGTTATGAAAATAGAGCATGGAAGTCGTTCTTGATTAGAACCGTCCATGGACCACGTGTGTTCCCTCCATCTGCGTGATGGCATTGGTTTGTTTTCTTGAAAGTTGATAAAATAAACCAATATCGGAAGTGCAGGGCTATCCGATTCCAGCATTGGCGAAATAACGGTAATAATTGTGGCAATGTAAATGGTTGTCATAAATTAGTCGGGATATATCTTGGGGAACTTGGGGAGGACGAAGGTGGGGTGGGTTGAAGAGAAGCCCTGGCGAACATAAAGGGGCACCAGGGGGCAAGTACCTCTCATCAGTCGAATGGCGAAAAAAGGAGAAGAAGAAGAAGAAGAAGAAGAAGAAGAAGAAGAAGAAGAAGAAGAAGAAGAAGAAAGAGAGAAAAAGAATGGAGAGAAAGAATGGAGAGAATGATAGAAAGAGAAGAAGAGGTTCAACACCCACCCTCCCATTGGTGGCCTAGTTAATTTGCATTTATCCACCTGGTAAGATCGCCCCTTTTTATGTGTCTGCCCTTTGAATAGCTGTACCCGGTCTACCCCACGGAGGGGAAGGTATAGAGAGGGTGAGAGGAGTGTAGAGAATGAATGAGGGAGTGTATGAAGAAGAAGGATGAGATGGGTTAAACGGGAGAACAAAATAAAGAAGGGATACAAATTAGATTTTCAACCTATTGTTTCTTCATCTTCTTGCAATCTGATATGTGATGTGGGTGGATATATAACAATATATATTGTTTTCAATTTAAAGCGTTCTGTATCTTATCATATAAAAGGGAAAGCTTAATGGGAGGGGGAATAGTTATTTGGATACTCTTCTGAACAAACTGAATTAGAAATTGTTTGACTTCAAAAGAACTCGTGGCTTGTGAATATAAGATTCTGATTTAGGTTGCGATGATGAATCACCAAACTGAATTCGAGTCATTTGATCATGCATTGGCAACATCAGAGTCTTCTTTTTCCTATCCATACTTTTGGTTTAATATCTATTACACTTCTATTTTCGAACTAAGGACCTATAGGCGTGGACATGGATGCATCGTAACATTCGATTTGATGGAACGTTGCAATACCCAGACATCTCAGATTACGGCGACCCTTCTTATATTACTATTTAATTGTTCTTCACTCAATAGGCCTAAATATTTGACTATCATTTGCAATCAATACATACTGACAAAGCAAACAAGATTGTTAATCCAGTTAAAATTCATAATGAATTAAGCTTAATTCGTAAAAGAACACGACCCCAACCGTTTCTCCCAGAATAGTTACTCAGATCCGCATTAATTCTCAACCGTCTTCAGTCTTAAAGTGTGAACACAAAGTGATATGAATCAAATCATTAAAATGGAGGAAGACTGATTTCTCACAGTTTCGTCACGGAACTTTGGATGTCTTGCACTCCCGCCATTTTTTCCCAGGCATGCAAGGTGCGGAAGTGAGGAAATGTACGCCATGCTACCGGGAGCCAAACCATGTACATGCTTTAAATGAGTTCCAGGCTCGATCTGAAACTTTGCAGGAACAGACAACTTGATCATCAGTTTCGATCTCAAAGATGGTAGTTTTATCATGATAATCTTGGATATCAAACGTTTCAGATTTTGTCTCAAGAGGAGAAAATCGTGTGCACTATCAATTGGTTTATGATTTCTGGTGTTTAATTATCTCCATCGACAAAAATAATGTGAGAATCTGTGATGTCGACATCTTTTAATATTTAAATCTTATTTTTAAACGTGAGACATATTCCATAGCTTTGTTTCATAAGAGTATATTTCATTTTGCTGAATGCATTATCTAGCCAAGGTCTTTCTTGTTACAGAGAGGAAACTTCATCCTCTGGTATCATACATTTTAAAAATATTAGTTTAATCACCGTAAAGGCCGTTGTTTGATACTCGAAATTGAAAGGCAAAATCTATAACTGTTCTTACCAGTAGCCATTTAAATCATCAATACTTTGCCCTGGACACGAGGAGATGTGTCAAAATATTTCAAAAGGATTGATGCAATGATAACATCACCGTCAGATTAAGGATTTGTGATTATTTAATCTTACTTAATTTATTAGATTCGTTGTTGTGTCTTTACATGGTAGCCTTGCCAGTTACAACACTACTTTCCACAAAGACCTTAAAAGAAAATTAAAAAAAAATAGCAAATCACTCATGGTTATTTCTTCCTATCATTGTATATACTGATTTCAGATTCGTCAATCAGAAAGGCCTGGAGGAAAAAAAGTCATGAAGCGACCAAATTGACACCGTGACTACATGTACAGGAGAATTTCTTTCCCTTCTTCTACTTTTCTTAATACCTGAACATGCTTTTTGGGAGACACTTGTGAGCTAATTTATAACATTTTGGAAGTGTTCACGTAGTTGTATTGGCTAAAGTGATGTGCCAAGACATTGGTTTATAGCTAGCTAGTGGGACATAACTAATTTCCCTCCTAAATTAAGCGACCACGTTGACAAGGTGACTTCATGATTGTATGGGGGAATCCTTTTCCTTCTTCCACTTCTTTTTACGTGAGCATGATTTTTTGGGGGACTTTTGTGAGTTACTTAATAACATTTTGGACATGTTCACGTAGTTGTATTGGCTCTATAGTGTTGTGCTAAGACTCTGGTTTATAGCTAATGGCTGTACTGGGACACTATTAATTTCCCTCCTTAATTAAGCGACCAAATTGACAACGTAATCCTCTTCCCTTCTTCCACTTCTCTTTAAGAGTACATGCTTTTTTGGACGCCTTAGTGATTATTTAGACCATTTCTGAAGTGTTCATGTAGTTTTATTGGCTCTAGTTTTGTGCTAAGACTCTGCTAGTCTGCTTCATAGCTTATCTGGCATTGATGGGAAACTACTAATTTCCCTCCTATTAAATTGACAAAGTGACTACATAATTGTATAGGGGAATCCTCTTCCTTTTTTCCATTTCTCTTTACGAGAACATGCTTGTTTGAAGACTTTTGTGAGCTACTTGAACATTCTGGTGTTCGCGTAGTTGTATTGGCTAAAGTGTTGTGCCAAGACTCCGTTTTAGGTACACTACTAATTTTCCTCCTGAATTAAGCGACCAAATCGACAACGTGACTACATAATTGAATAGGGGAATCCTCTTCCTTTCTTCCACTTCTCTTTATGAGAACATGCTTTTCGGGAGACTTTTATGAGCTACTTAGTTATAACATTCTGGAAGTGTTCACGTAGTTGTATTGGCTAAAGTGTTGTGCCAAGACTCTGTTTTACAGCCAATGGGACACTACCAATTTCCCTCCTGAATTAAGCGTTGGCTCTTTCTTACCAAGCTATTAATAATCATCACTCCCTCCATTCAGCCAATTAAATGCGGTTAAGCTCCTTCATACGTGTAATTTATGACATATCATGAAGGGGTCTTGCGACTTGCTGAATGATTTCAGCGGTTTTTGAGGTTAATCAGGAAGGATACAACCGCTTACACCCTGCTATGAAACTGTTCTACTAAATATGGTGTTTGTTAATTANTGGCTCTAGTTTTGTGCTAAGACTCTGCTAGTCTGCTTCATAGCTTATCTGGCATTGATGGGAAACTACTAATTTCCCTCCTATTAAATTGACAAAGTGACTACATAATTGTATAGGGGAATCCTCTTCCTTTTTTCCATTTCTCTTTACGAGAACATGCTTGTTTGAAGACTTTTGTGAGCTACTTGAACATTCTGGTGTTCGCGTAGTTGTATTGGCTAAAGTGTTGTGCCAAGACTCCGTTTTAGGTACACTACTAATTTTCCTCCTGAATTAAGCGACCAAATCGACAACGTGACTACATAATTGAATAGGGGAATCCTCTTCCTTTCTTCCACTTCTCTTTATGAGAACATGCTTTTCGGGAGACTTTTATGAGCTACTTAGTTATAACATTCTGGAAGTGTTCACGTAGTTGTATTGGCTAAAGTGTTGTGCCAAGACTCTGTTTTACAGCCAATGGGACACTACCAATTTCCCTCCTGAATTAAGCGTTGGCTCTTTCTTACCAAGCTATTAATAATCATCACTCCCTACATTCAGCCAATTAAATGCGGTTAAGCTCCTTCATACGTGTAATTTATGACATATCATGAAGGGGTCTTGCGACTTGCTGAATGATTTCAGCGGTTTTTGAGGTTAATCAGGAAGGATACAACCGCTTACACCCTGCTATGAAACTGTTCTACTAAATATGGTGTTTGTTAATTACATGTAACAGACGGGGGAAATCTGATTTGAATATTCATCCATGGATGTTGACCTGGATTCAAGGTCCCTTCACATTTGTGTCACAAAAAGTAAAAATCGATATGTGGTTAGTGCTGGTAGTTTAACTTGAAAACGATGTATCATAGTGGGTAATTTTACTCGATATAGGTATAAAAGGCTTTGCCCTTTTTCTAAAGCAATCGGCATTTAAAGTATTTCAATATATTCTGCGCACTTTATCCTGACGTTGCTTGTCTAATATTGTGTCCTATCTTCTGTTAATAATTTGTAGACATGCTTACTCGATGTAAACAGTTCTACTCTTATTCCATCTTTATTTCATACTGCGGGCAATTATTTTTTGACACCTTGTTTTCTCTCATGTTTTCATCTCTTTCATTGTTTTCATTTGTGCAGGCATATCTTCGTACATATGGTTATATAGGACAAGCTAACCCGGAGGCCAGTTCTATACGACGGTTAGAAGATTACCATACAGCTATTCGAAATTTTCAACAATTTTACCGTTTGCCAGAAACCAGTCAAATGGATGAGGAGACCAGGCGGTTAATGTCTTATCCGCGGTGCGGTGTGCCGGATGTCATCCCGGACGGTGATCCCGGGCAAACCCGGTTCAGGAGATACTCCGATTCTGGGGATAAGTGGGATCATCAAGAAATAACATATAGGTAAAAAAAAAAAATAGCCAAGAGAATAGAAATAAAAATCGATAGAGGTCTTAAGATGTTAGACCTCTTTAAGATCTATTTGTTCTCTCTCTCTCTCTCTCTCTCACCTTCTCTCTTTACTAATTCAGTTTTGAATGATTCGAAAGTACGAATAGTGCTTTACAACCTCCTATAATAATGATCAATACATTTTAATCAGGAAAGATAACTTTAAACTTACACTAAACCTATACAAACTCCTAAGAGAGAAGAAAATGAATGAATTAACCTAATAATAATGTTTTAAATGAATTTTGGAATGTAGACCAAACGTTTATTGAGTCATGAAATTTAAAATATAAAATCAAATTATTCACTTTCCATTCCAGAATTTTAAATTTCACTCCCGACCTCACGGAACCAGAAGTCGTCGATGCCTTCGAGCGCGCCTTTAAAGTGTGGAGTGACGTCACACCGCTGACCTTTCGTCGAGTATTCGACGTACCCGGCGACATCCATATACAGTTCTCCGAATACGACCAAGGGGACGGTGTGGCCTTTGATGGCCTCGGTGGTACGCTGGCACACGCGTACTTCCCCGGGGGCAGTATCGGTGGCGATGCCCATTTCGACGACAGTGAAATATTCAGCGTTTTCCTATCTGATGGTAAATGCTATTCCCAACTTCTCTTTAATTAAGTAATACATCCCCAATTTTTTTTCGGAGAACAGTGGTTCATTAATATTTGGCACCACCTCATAAGATAGCTCTATGACGTTCCCCCAAAGTAATTTTTGTGCAGTGATATAACCCCCCCCCCCCC
>BEXV01001016.1:66147-81392 GCA_003118195.1 Hemicentrotus pulcherrimus
ATAGATTAAGAAAATAGGTGTTGTGTAGAGTACTAAGGGGAGAAAAGAAGTAACTGCTATCGACGTGTCTCCTGGTTACTTGATCTTTAATGGTCAAATGTTTATAATAAAAAGTAATGGGATAATAGGGTTCTGTTTTATCATGAATTTACTACATGATGAGTGAGCCTTCATGTTGCCTGCAAACTTACTAGCTACAGGTACATGTACAAGTACAGTGTATATTACATACCAGTCCAAGTTTCTTCAGCTCTCTTCCTGGAGCTAATCCTTACACACATCAGAATAATTTGCTTCTGTGTAGTAACTATAAGGATCCAATGACCGGGGTTACAGTATATTTGTAAAGCGTTTAGAGACATTTGTATTAAGCGCTTTATAAAAGCTAAATATTATTATTGAATATTATGATGTCATTGCACTAATTTTATGAATTGATCAGCCAATTTTTAGGAAGAATACATAGAGATTTGCTTGCTAGCTTTTGTCCTGGGACCAAGAAAATAGCCTTCTTTGTGGTGAACCCAAATATTGGGCTAAAAATTGATAAAATATAAAAGTAGGACTGACGAAACTTGAGTATATGGAGCGCTTGCTGAATATGGCTTTCAATGAGCTGTTGGAATCTAGGGTCAAGCAAGATCTTTTTGAGGACATTTGATATTAATCCAGTTGTTGACTTCTCCTTCCCCATCCCACGGGTAATCATTTCCATACTTCCTCTTTCACTGCTATGCAAAATTTTTACTGAATTCATTTTGTTACTAAATGATTTGTACCAAATTCATTCTGTTACAAAATGATTGGCAAAATGGTTGCAATTTGTTTTTGGTATACCCCCTTTTTTATATTTTGACTTGATTAATTATCTAGATGAATGACCTTCCAAATGAATTTGCCTCTATTTCTTCACTTATCTAAATAGGTAATAAACCACATGGTGGTATCCTCCTCCATCTTCCTGTCATTGCTCCTTGCTAGGCTGTAATGGACATCAAAACAATCAAAGATAACGTTTGCATCAATGCCTTCTCCTTGCACACCAAAAAGGCTCCTCGGGCAATCTAAAGAGATGAGAAAATTTATATTGCATAATAAATTTTAAGTCTGTGTACCGCGAATAACAATGAAGGCCCACCCCCTCTCCTTTATGGGGCGCCAAGTGTTACCCTAGTTTTTTTGTGGGGTTCCTATCTCCATAATTTTAAGATAGAAAGAGTTTCTTCTTTCATGTCGTTGTTTATCAAAATTTGATACTCCTGAAGTTTGAAAGCCATTAACTTGGGGAGAACGACGAATCGACTTCTTCTGATAACTCACCACGAAGGACTACGGGTCTGCCAGAGTGTATGGCTTGTGTCTCCCTCTGCACTCCCTCCCAGTACTCCTCTGCAGGACATGCATTAGATATTTTTATAGTACATGCTCTTGTTGATTTGAATAATTTTGGAAGTGCAATATTGCGATGAAATGTCATGATACAATATCCTTTAATACCTGTGTGAGCTTTTCCCTGATTATACTCATTGCAGAGTCCATAGTTTAGCTCCTTAGGTGTTTTTACCCTAAGGTATTCCGAAATGTCTTTTGCCATCTGCATTGTGCAGTCTGGTCCAGCCAGCCATTGATGGTGAAAGGATCTGGCAGAACAACATCGTCAATCTTCAACTTGGCTCTATACTCTTCCAGGTTAGACCTCTGGGCCTGTTCTTTGATAGGATCTATGGGTATGCCCTTTACCCATGCTATAAAAGCCCTGAAAAGGAATAAATTCAGGAAATAAAAGCCTACCTCCTTTCTCCCGCTTGCTGAAAAACTTTGTGAGGCTACCTCTTTCATTAGCAAGGTGTCCTATGATGCTTGAATTGGCCTCTGCTGTTTTAGAGGCTTTTCCCAAGCATCTAAAATGCTTTTCGAATCTGTTAAGATACCTGTATCACCGCTTCCTTCTTTACTCTGCCCTTTCTTTTTATCTATGGCCTTAATAGTGGCCTTCCTCATCTCTGCCCCTTTCGGCACGCTTTTGTTTGTTGCCTAGATAGATATCCAGCCTCGGGAGATTTCAGGCATCACGTAATGAACATGTCCTTCCTCTTCTTCTGTTCTTCCCCTCTTTTTTGTCCAAGTTATTGGTTTATTTTGCCTAGCTACAAGCAGAAGCAGTTATTGGTTTCTTTTGCCTAGCTACAAGCAGAAGCTTCTTCATTTTGCCTTCGTCGTCGTTGATCTTGTGTTTTCTTGTCAGATGCGTTGACGGATACTTCTGTACTTTCCCATATAGTGGGCATGAACGGGAGACCTTGTTCAACTTTCCCTGTGATGTGCTGCCAGCTTCACCCTAGATATTCTCACCTTTCTCTTCAACATCACACCCCTATAGCCCCTTCTCATATTTTGATGAAGCTGGTCACATATATGATTAAAAAAAACAAACCTACCAGTAGTTCTTCTTCAGCCTGTGTTTTATACCCTCTATTTTGCATCTCGGAGCTTGTTTTGTTGATCCCTGAAGTCGAAATTTCATGTTCAAAGGTTCCTACAGCAGAATGGGATTTGCAGAGAAGAGTCGTTTTTCCTGGAGCGGGTCACATGTACAGTATATGGTTTATAAAGAACCTAACTCTTCTTCTGCTGTTGTTTGATACCTTTGATCTTGCACCTTAGAGCTTGCTTAACTATAGCTACGGTAGTACCTCTTTCCTCCCCTCAGGGCATAGTCTATTGGAAAATGAAAGAACTGCACCTACAGTCAGCTCAATCATCTAGCCAGGATAATGTGGAAGAAAACTAGAAATTCATAAAGTTAATTTTGTTCATTTCCATTTTTTGGGATGATTTCCTCTTCAGAGGTATTTATTCAGTTATTAGATACATTTAACCACAAATAATACGAACATAAATATACATTCACTTTTAATACACCTCATCTCTTGAAATCTTAAAAATTGGATAAAATCAAGAGCTATAATGTTGAATTTGTTCATTACATGTGTATCATAAATACAGATTCTTTTTGGAGAAATAACATGAGATACATTTAATGAAAAATGTGTGCTTCCATAATATATGAATTTTGGTCTCCCATTCCATGAATCATTCTTGGAGGTCTCCACCAGAGGGATAATTATATCTCAATGGAAGGGATTCCTAATACAAAGATTACTTTAACCAAAAATACTCATTTAAATGCAACACCCAGAAACACACAGAAACTGGTAGAGAAGACACATCACCATTCATTGTGTTGCAGTTCTTTTTGTTTCATGTTCAAGGCAATTTAAAATTGAACCATAAACCATAAAACAGTTCAATTTTGACCTGTTACACAAAGATACACACACACACATTCACAATCACATTATGAGCTACATATCGGTTTCGCAACTCATTGCTAGAAAAGTAATCTAGACATTTAGGTCAAGCCATGTACATGTATACTGGTATTACAAAATGGAGAAATTACTGATTCAACTACCGGTAACTTGGTTTATGTGAATCCACATGCACACATCAGTGTTGCATGAAATATTTTCTGCCATCTGTTGTTGCTCATTTCCTTTTCCAACAGGAATGATATTAGGAACTGTTTTTAAAATATTTTTTTGTGTGTGTTTTTATTTGAAAGAAAAACTTAACACAACCCAATGTACTATTAGCAGATGAATCCATTATACATGGAAGAAAAAGTGCCAGCATATGATACATGTATATCTGCATAGTAGCAACTGATCTACAGTGTACTGCTAAATATGAATGAAAAAACAATACTATCCATGACCTTATTTATAAACATGGAAAGGAATAAAAGTACTCAACACACAGCACTACAGGGCAGGTCCAAGCTATTTGGATTGTGACGTACGGGACATTCAGAGACTTTAAACAAGAAATGACAATGGATACAATTATTTATATAATATGGCTATCTTTTGGTATGAGTCTGTGGCTATTATGAGCTAGTTCATTTGTGGAAAGTTTTAGTTCTGACCAATTCATAATTTTTNTTGCACTGCAATATGTATTGCTATTAAAGACAAGTTGTGTAACATTTGATAAAATACTCATTATGGCCAAATGCAACAGTGCCATCAATAGTGCTGAATCTTACTGTACCGGGTATAACTATTACGCTTGATTCCAGGTCTGTACTCTCCAGAGGAAACCAACACACCTTTCATTTTCAACAAATACATTCTTTTTTACTGAGCCAACAAGAATATGCCGAGGATTTCTTTCTTCTACATTTTGCTAATTTCATACTCCCAACAACATACATGTACGACATACACACCATCATATATTTGTTCTGTAATTTTTCTTGGCTGAGATTTTTCCATGAATTTCAAGAAATCCCAACAACATACATGTTCAATGTACACACCCTCATATATTTGTTCTGTAATTTTTCCTCGCTGAGATTTTCCATGAATTTCAATAAGAAATCATAAACTAAAGTTCCTATACCCACAGAATTCAAAAAATTGTGGAATAGTCTTCTGAAAAAATATAGCTGAAATGATCTGCATTTCAATTCCATGAGTATCGTTCAAGAAATTCATAAGGTCTCCATTACAATCTTCATACCAAAAACATGAATTGGCCCACAATGTCCCTAGATCTCTTACTTTCTGTATGTAATGTAATAAGCTATGCATATTCCATGTTTGTAGGTTTTGCCATACATGTATAATGCCTTAATACGCAGACAGAAGCTACAGAGTAGTTTTTCTTCCCTTTTCAAGCATTGGTCTGATATCTAAAGATGGAGAGCACATCTTGTAGAACTTCCTATTTACAGATGCTCCATCGGAGACAAGTGCTCTCACTCTCAGTCCAGCAGCATCCAGAGCGATGATGCTCTCCATAACAAAGTCATAGTTGTCACTACTCCGAAGCATAGTTGATGGGAAAAGGATATTAGTTTTCAATAAGAAATCATAAACTAAAGTTCCGTTACAGACAGAATTAAACAAATTGTGGAATAGTCTTCTGAGAATATATAACTGAAATGATCTGCATTTCAATTCCTTGAGTACCGTTAAGTACTGTTCATAAGGTCTCCATTAAAATCTTCATACAACAAACGTGAATTTTCCAATGGCCCTAGATCTTTTACGTTCTGTACGTAATGCAATAAGCTATGCGTATTTGATGTTTGTATGTTTGCCATATAATGCTTCAATACGCAGACCGAAGTGACAGAGTATTTTTTCTTGCTATTTCAAGCATTGGTCTGATATTAAGTCTGAAAGTAATATGAAGGATGCTTCATTCAGGAGAAGAAAATGCTGGAAATATTCTGGAGGTAAAATCCCGGCCCACAAACAAGGAATATCGTAAAATAATAAAAATGACCCAAATTTTGATGCATTCCAAGATTTTAAGTGAGTTCCAATATTACAAGGCATTCTGGGTTAATCTAGGAAATTAAAAAATGTGAAAAGGGCGATGAGGTGGTATCAAAAACAGATGATTTTTTAATTCTACATGTACGCATGATTACTTAAGAAGTATGTTGCTCGTTTATTATAACAAACCATGATATTTACATTAGATAATTAACATTCTGATTACTCCTGTTTTTTTAGAACATATAGTATATTTTTATCACCTTACTTTTGGATTGTGACTCTTACAAGCAAAGCTTAAGTTCTCTAAGTTGTTCCATGTGGTCTTCAGGAGATGAGGAACATCACAAAAGAAAAAAAATATTCTTCTTTTGGAGTCCAAGGGATGAACAGTCCAATGGAAAACATCTGAAGATGGAGAGCACATCTTGTAGAACTTCCTATTTACAGATGCTCCATTGGAGACAAGTGCTCTCACTCTCAGTCCAGCAGCTTCCAGAGCGATGATGCTCTCCATAACACAGTCATATATGTCATTACCTTGATGGGAAAAGGCTATTGCCTGTGTCATAGGCGATTTGTTCCGTGTTCTTTGCAACCAATCCAAACTGAGTTCGGTTAGGACTCCGAGGTCGATCTATCGATAGGTTGACCTCGTAGTCCTACTCATACTCAGTCATAGTCGTACTCGTACTCAGTTGTACGTATGTGATATCACGATATAGATCTAGGGTATTATTACCTAGGAATTTTTCAGAAAAACAATGCATAACTTACCTGTATAGACTAATTCTGTGAGCCCATCATGTGTCACACTCAACTTGAAGTTGGCTGCTTTCTTTCAGAGCCCCCTCTTCTTGTTGTCACTCGTCCCTTCCGGATAAGTCCTATTCGCAAGAAACCTTTCAATGTTCCTGCAATCATCAACAAATTGCTCATCTGCCATTTTTTCATGTTGACGTTATCGAGTTCGCGCCCAGATCAGCATGCTGTGTCGCAATATTTATCGTGCCAAGTATGCACGTGCGTGTATGCATATGATATACATGTACTCTATGCGCATATACTAGTCAGTAGGTTATTTATTTATTTATTTTTCGTACCGCGCGCGGGTAATTCCGTACGAGGTTATAAACCTTATTATTAAGTAATATTTCAAAAAAAATAATTTTGGTTTTCATTCCAACAATAAATACAAAAGTATCAAGATAAAGCTAAAATTTATTTTTACCATGTTTATTCGACACAAGTAATAAAAATATACACGATTATATAAGTAGAAACGTTCGGCCAATGTGGATAAGAACGGCGGCTTTCTACCATATCTACGAACGAGTCGATCCAGTAGATTCGTTCCTTGGAACAAATCGCCTACCACATCTGCTGAGTAGAAGAAAAAAATTCCTCTTGTCATAATCATGAAGGCATGTGAGCAAGAGGTGGTTCTACTGCTCAATGCACACCCTTCACAAAACCCTCAATTCCCTATTGGCCCACAATGGCCCTAGATCTCCTACTTTCTGTACGTATTGCAATAAGCTATGCGTATTCGATGTTTGTATCTTTCGCCATATAATGCCTCAATACGCAGACCGAAGTGACAGTAGTTTTTCTGCCTTTTTCAAGCATTGGTCTGATATTGAGTCTGAAAGTAATATGAAGGATGCTTCATTCAGTCAAAGAAAATGCTGGAAATATTCTGAAGGCAAAATCCCGGCCCACAAACGAGGAATGCTGTAAAATAATAAAAATGACCTAAATTCTGATGCCTTCCAAGATTTTAAAGTGAGTTCCTATATTACGAGGCATTTTAGATATGGTATATTGGAGTGAAATTCCATTTAATGTGCTATCAACTTCTCTCACTAAACTGTAAGCTTCTTTATGGTGAATACTATCAAACCAAGGAATAATAAGCATTTTCATTACATCTAAAACTTGTCCATGCTTATAATCTGCAGCTACAGTACACTGTCTTAACCCCTGTGACTGTTGAAGCTTAAATACATTCTCCAAGGGGATGTATGTATACTGACACAGTATAATAATAATAATAATAATAATTAAAAAAATGTAACGCTATGCAATATGCAATATACATGTACATAGCCTATGCATTGTACGAATGTGGTAGCCATATGTAATGTGTAAGTGGCACCTGGCCAGGTCTGCCAGAGTGTTTGGCTAGGGTATTGTCTCTTGCTCCTCCAAAGTCCTTGCAATCTGAGCTGCTGGTTTGGTCCCACTTCTTACTTTTCTTTTTAGCCTCTGCATGCAATTTTCGAATTTCCAAGCAGCACATTTGTCCATGGACTCAAACCTTTGAGCATCTTTGACCGGATTGAGGAGTGAATGGACATTGTACACAAGGAACTCTTTCCTGTACAATTCTGCACCTTGACTCACAAAGTACTGCAATAATTGGCCTGCATAGCTTCCATGGGTTACTGCAAGGATGCAAATAGCAACACTGAATACCTTAAAGTGGCTGTAATTTTCCTCAGGAAGTACTTCTTTTAGGACAAACTGGGCAGTGTATAGCAATTTTTTTTTGGTAGACCTCTCTTCCACATGAATTGTCTCTTGCTCCTCCAAAGTCCTTCTTGCGATCTGAGCTGCTGGTTTGGTCCCACTTCTTACTTTCCTTTTTAGCCTCGGCATGAAATTTTCAAATTTCCAAGCTGCACATTTGTCCAGGGTCCCAAACCTTTGAGCATCTTTGATCAGATGGAGGAGTGAATGGACATTGTACACAAGGAACTCTTTCCCGTACAATTCTGCACCTTGACTCACAAGGTACTGCAATAATTGGCCTGCATAGCTTCCATGGGTTACTGCAAGTTGAGGACTAACTAGGATGCAAATAGCAACACTGAATACCATAAAATGGCTGTAATTTTCCTCAGGAAGTACTTCTTTCAGGACAAACTGGCCAGTGTATAGCATTTTTTTTTTGGTAGACCTCTCTTCCACATGAAATGTCTCTTGCTCCTTTGGCTCACAAAGTACTGCAATAATTGGCCTGCATAGCTTCCATGGGTTACTGCAAGGATGCAAATAGCAACACTGAATACCTTAAAATGTCTGTAATTTTTCTCAGGAAGTACTTCTTTCAGGACAAACTGGCCAGTGTATAGCATTTTTTTTTTGGTAGACCTCTCTTCCACATGAATTGTCTCTTGCTCCTTTGGCTCACAAAGTACTGCAATAATTGGCCTGCATAGCTTCCATGGGTTACTGCAAGGATGCAAGTAGCAACACTGAATACCTTAAAATGGCTGTAATTTTTTTCAGGAAGTACTTCTTTCAGGACAAACTGGCCAGTGTATAGCATTTTTTTTTGGTAGACCTCTCTTCCATATGTATTGTCTCTTGCTCCTCCAAAGTCCTTCTTACGATCTGAGCAGCTGATTTGGTCCCACTTCTTACTTTCCTGTTTAGCCTCGGCATGAAATTTTCAAATTTCCAAGTTGCACATTTGTCCAGGGTCCCAAATCTTTGAGCATCTTTGAGCATCTTTGACCAGATTGAGGAGTGAATGGACATTGTACACAAGGAACTCTTTCCCGTACAATTCTGCACCTTGACTCGCAAGGTACTGCAATAATTGGCCTGCATAGCTTCCATGGGTTACTGCAAGTTGAGGACTAACTAGGATGCAAAACTGAATACCATAAAATGGCTGTAATTTTCCTCAGGAAGTACTTCTTTCTGGACAAACTGGGCAGTGTATAGCAATTTTTTTTTTGGTAGACCTTTCTTCCACATGAATTGTCTCTTGCTCCTCCAAAGTCCTTCCGACGATCTGAGCTGCTGGTTTGGTCTCACTTCTTACTTTCCTTTTTAGCCTTGGCATGAAATTTTCGAATTTCCAAGCAGCACATTTGTCCAGGGACTCAAACCTTTGAGCATCTTTGACCAGATTGAGGAGTACATGGACATTGGTGATGAGGAACTCTTTTCCATACAATTCTGCACCTTGACTCACAAAGTACTGCAATAATTGGCCTGCATAGCTTCCATGGGTTACTGCAAGTTGAGGACTAACTAGGATGCAAATAGCAACACTGAATACCTTAAAATGGCTGTAATTTTTCTCAGGAAGTACTTCTTTCAGGACAAACTGGCCAGTGTATACTATAGACCTTTCTTCCATATGTATCGTTTCTTGCTCCTCCAAAGTCCTTCTTAAGATCTGAGCTGCTGGTTTGATCCCACTTTTCACTTTCCTTTTAGCCTCTGCATGAAATTTTCAAATTTCCAAGCTGCACATTTGTCTAGTGACCTTAACGTTTGTGCATTTTTAACCAGGTGGAGAATTGCATTATACACAGGGAACTCTTTCCCGTAGGTTACATGATCTCTATCTCATTGCTTTAGATCTGATAGCCATTAACTTGGGGAGAACAGCAGATCTACTACTTGTGGTAACTCAACACAAAGGACTTCGAGTCTGCCAGAGTGTTTGGCTAGGATCTCCCTCTGTCCAGATTTTTTGTCTTTTTTTTTTCTTTACATTTCAAAGTTTCCTTAATCCAAGTGTCAGCTCATCCGGTGTTAGATAAGATAATTTCGTTTTTGAGCTTGGAATGGTTTTATTCGTATCTTAAGCATCCTTCACCTTCCAAAATACAAGATCTACTCTTGCAAATGAACACGCACATTGCATTTGTCATTTTTCATGTCTGCAATTAACTTACAATTCACGGAGCATACCATGGCAGATAGATTCTCCTGTCTACTATTTTCCACTAGGACAGCATAGGCTCCGTCAAGCACAAAAGCTCTGGATGGCGCACTACCCTTTTCCGTCAAAACTCAACAAAATCTAGATTCCTGACACATATGATGCAGGTGCCTACTTGTGATAACTCTGATATCACCACAAAGGACCACGAGTCTGCCAGATTGTTTGGCTAGGGTCTCCCTCTGCGCTCCCTCCCAGTACACCTCAGCCGCAGGACACATGTACTTTTGATGCAGTTTGTAGGATGTCGTCTTGTCGATGCAGTGCAGCCTCATGAATTTTGCCATCATCCTTATTTTTTAAAAGATGTTCCCACTGAGTAGTAGGGCACTGGCCAGCTTTACATCCCGGGATGGGATCCAGTAACAGTCTCCTGTGAACACTTGGATGATGTTGAGTGACCATCTGGACAGACCTGTAATAAAGAGATGGAAAAAGAAATCTGCGCATCAATACCTGAAGGGCCTTTTGCCAAGCTGGATCAGGGGTCGGCCACACTTTCTATGATAAGAAATGACTTTTCTCGGTCCGCCTAGGTCCACAGCTCCCTCGCCAGTTCTGTCCGCTCCTGAAGTCCGGAATATGATATCAAGCATCTTCCCTGGCTTTTTATATATATATACTAACTAAACACAATACTTTTTATTCCTTATTCTTTTATGTTTCTCTTTTAATTCTCGAGAAACAAAGGCATATTTTGCGGTGTTGGTTTTCGTGTCAAGGTAAAACCGAACCTCCTGCTCTCCTCCCTCCAAGCCCTGACGGCTCCCACAGTCTAGAATATGATGTCTAGCATCCCTCCTGGATTGAAATTTGGTGGCCTCATGGCCCTGATGGCACCATCCAGCGGATCAGCGCGAAGCACTCGAATCATTATAATTTTTTTTGTATGAAGACCGGACGCAAGTAGGGCAAGTTGCCTCTGGAGAGTTTGCTTTCCGGATACTTTCTCTGGCTGATCACCTATTTCAATGGGGAAATCCCCCTTTTTCCTCCTCATCTTCTCCCTCTAGAGATGAAGTGGCAGTACATGTATATCACAATATAGCTGCTCTATCTCATCTAAAAAGGGCACTTGGACAGGGGCGTTCAGTTTGGGGGTTAAGGAGTACCAAGTTTAAATTTGGCCTAGTATGTTGCATTCCTAAGGAAATATCTGGTTCATCCCACTTGGTAGATCTGCAAATCTTGGTAGATGTGGTATAGGAGAAAAATGGATCCAGCAGGAGGAAATCGTCATCACAATCATCAGGGATCGTTACAGTTGTTGCCACTCTTACTTTTGCTGAGCTTAACACAATATTTTGTATTTAGTACTCTTTTTCATTTTCCTATCAGTGTTGGAGGAACAAAGGCATTTTTTTTTTGTGGTGTTGTGTCCGTGTCAATGTAAAACCAAAACCCTCTTTACTCCATGTTCCCGATCCCCTCCCTCAAAGCCCCTTCGGCCCTCCTCTTAGGTTATCTAGGAGAAAGGTGGCTTGTCGAGGGGATGGGGCATTGTAGTGCTTGAAGGCATCTTCAATGGCAGTCACAAAGCCCTGTACACCACCTGCCCCATCAAAGGTTGGTATTATCGTTTCCGTGCCAACACAAGTTGAGTTTGGGGCCTCAATAAGAGCTTTGTCTGTTCTGTCGGCTCCTGAAGTCCTGAATATAATGTCTAGCATCCCAGCTGGATTGAAATTTGGTGGCCTCATGGCCCTGATGGCACCAGCCAGCGGATCAGTGCGAAGCATCCGAATCATCATAACTTTTTTGGTATGAAGACTGGACACAAGTAGGGCAAGTTGCCTCTGAAGAGTTTGCCTTCCGGATACTTTCTCTGGCTGATCACCTATTTCAATGGGGAAATCCCCCTTTTTCCTCCTCATCTTCTCCCTCTAGTGGATGAAGTGGCAGTATATCACAATATAGCTGCTCTATCTCATCCAAAAAGGGCACTTGGGCAGGGGCGTTCAATTTGGGGGTTAAGGAGTCGTTTAAATTTGGCCTAGTATGTTGCATTCCTAAGGAAATATCTGGTTCATCCCACTTGGTAGATCTGCAAATCTTGGTAGATGTGGTATAGGAGGAAAATGGATCCAGCAAGGGGAAATCATCATCACAATCATCAGGGATCGTTACAGTTGTTGCCGCTCTTACTTTGCTGAGCTAAACACAATATTTTGTATTTATTACTCTTTTTCGTTTACCTGTTAGTGTTCGAGGAACAAAGCTTTTTCTTTGCCACAGAATTTCTGTTTGAAATGTGCCTGGTTACATCTTTCCTCACATAGTCCTACTGGTGACTCTTCACCCTGATGTTCAGATACCTTGCGATTTCATGCACGGTTTCATAGAATTGGACAGCGCCTAATTTTAGAAGCGGCAGTGCTGTACCATTCTTCTGTCAAGGGATAGATGTGAATTTCAGGTACCTTTGATGCTTTTTCTTATGCCACAGAACTTTGGTTCGATATATGTCTGGCAACATCCTTCCCTAACGTCTCGTAGAACTGACTTTTCACCCCGATGTCTATGTAACCTGCTAATTCTTTTACCGTGTCATCAAACGGGACCGTCCCTAAAGTTTTGAGGGCCCAATGCTGCACCATTCTTCTGACCAAAGTCTGTATAAAGAAAAATACAGATGTGAATTGTGAAGATGTGAAGATGTGTTAGAAATGTGCTTGGCTACATCCTTCCTCACCAACTCATAGTAGTAACTCTTCATCTCGATTTTCATGTAACTTGTGATTTCTTGCACTGTGTTGTTAAACCGGACCGTCCCTGAAGTGTTAAGGGCCCAGTGCCGCATAATTCTTCTGTCAAGGGACATATGTGAATTTCAGGTACCTTTGATGCCTTTTCTTTGCCACAGAATTTCTGTTTGAAATGTGCTTGGCTACATCTTTCCTCACCAACTCATAGTGGTGACTTTTCATCCCGATGTCCATCTTGATGTTACCTGCTTATTCCTTCACTGTGCCGTCGAACCGGACCGTCCCTAAATTTTAAGGGCCCAGTGCCGCACCGTTCTTCTGACCAAAGTCTGTATAAAGAAAAATGGGAGATATAATATTGGTTTTCAAGGGACAGATGTGAATTTCATCCTTCGATGCTTTTTCTTTGCAACAGAATTTTTGTTTGAAATATGCCTGGCTACATCTTTCCTCACATAGTCGTACTGGTGACCCCTTCACCCTGATGTTTACATACCTGGCGATTTCCCGCACGAATTTGTTGAATAGAAAGGTGCCTAATTTGTTAAGCTCCCGGTGCTGCACCATTCTTGAAAACCAAAGTCTGTATAAAGAAAAGTGGGAGACATAATATTGGTTTTGCAAAATATTGTTAAAGAAGCATAAACCAAAGAGGGACACTTCCAATTAAATGTACCAATTAGCAGTTACAGCACAAACATATATATACATTGTATGTATATATATTCATTCAACAACAACTAGTAATGTATGCAATCCCATTCCGACTATTAAAATACAATAAATAATAACAGGTGAATGTCACATGGCACTTGATCATGCTTCTGATTACATTACGAAAAATGGCATATTCAACCTCCAAGCTCCTTGTTACCAGTTAATTATAATCTACAGTAGATGCCTCAAATGTTATTAGCAGTAATAAATCGTTGGGCTACCGTCTGTATACTGCAAGCGGACTGTCGTCATTTTAAATTGGTTGCAGGCTCCTCTGCTACAAAAGGTTCTTCTTTATGTCCTCTAATGTTATTAGCAGTAATAAATTATCGGGCTACCGTCTGTATACTGCAAACGGACTGTCGTCATTATAAATAGGTTACAGGCTCCTCTACTACAAAAGCTTCTTCTTTATGTTATTTCACATTATGAACATGAAGGACATAGAAAGCAGACAAAAAATACAGTTCCTCATTCTACCCTCAACAATTGCTGTGGTAGACAAATGAACATCCCTTCACTGCTCTTAGGTATGTAAAAATCTGTAGAACAGGTGTCACATGCATATTCACCTGTTCTACACATTTTTACATAATAACAGTGAAGGGATGTTCCTTTGTCAACCACAGCAATTGTTGAAGGTAGAATGAGAAACTGTATATTTTGTCCGCTTTCTTTGTCCGTCATGTTCATGGCGAAATGTTATTAGCAGTACCGTAGTAAATTCATTGGGCTACTGTCTGTATACCGCAAAGGGACTGTCATCATTGTAAATTGGTTTCAGGCTCCTCTACTAAAAAAAAAGTTTTTTTTCTATGTCCTCTTATAACGCATTGATCATTTGTGATCAGTGTAGCCCAATTCTCACTATGAACATGATGGACAAAGAAAGCAGAAAAAACATTAACAGTTCCTCAGGTAGTCAAAGGAACTTCTCTTCACTGCTATTACGTAAAAATGTGTAGAACAGGTGTCACATGCATATTCACCTGTTCTACACACTTTTACATAATACATGTAGCAGTGAAGGGATATTCTTTTGTCTACATCATGATGATGAACTGTATATTTTGTCCTAGTGTCTTCAGCCTGTGATGTCATCTAATGTAGCCTTGTTTGTAGGCTCTGTGTAACTGTGACATATCACAGTCTGAAGCTTTGGGATTATGGCATCCCGTCACATCCCTTGGCATCCTACCTGTTTTGTTGTTGTTGTATGTTCATGCAATGAATAGACTGGTTTACTAATATAATCAAATTTATGAATGTTTCTTTCCTGCGAACCTAGTGACTGGTTATTCAATTAAGCTGTTTAATGATTAAACTACAATACTTGGAATCCGGTCTGCATACAGTGCTTGTTGATATGTTGGGCAAGCACTGGGTAAGCTTTTGGGTTGTCAAGAACAATCTTTGTTTGAAAAGTATGCATAAAATTTGAATATGTTGGTAAACCAGTTTATTGACCAAACTAATGAAAAACTTGAAAGGTTATGTAAACATTACAGAGAAGATGACAATGGCATGTTACATATGGACATGATCTGTGCACATGTAGGAGATGAAAAATGGTATTAAAAATTGCACTTACGTTTATTTTTAAACAGATTATGTGATGATGACAATTGCATATTTATGACGAACGAATAAAAGAGCAATGTACTTGTATTTGTTTTTACATTGGGGCTTTAGTATTTATTTTGTTCATAATAACATGTATGTTCAAAT
>BEXV01001016.1:119498-138838 GCA_003118195.1 Hemicentrotus pulcherrimus
ATGCGGGACTGCACTACTTGTAGCAACTTGCACACTCTGAAAAGGGGCACCAGTCAGAAAGGAATGGGGGTAATTTTCAGAGGTGCAGTGAGGGGACAGTTATGAGAATGTAAAAGGGACACTCATTGCGAAGGAAAAGGGGTAATGGTCGAAGAAAAAGGGTCACTTATCAGATACCAATAGGGTTTCTGCTCATGTGCCTAATATGCTCCCTGCCCCCGTTTGGAAACGAATTAATGACTTGGGAATTTGTCGGAAACCTCCAACATAGAAACATACTAACATTTATTTTTATCTCGCGGGAACGTTCAAAGGATATGGCAGGCTTTAGTACAACTTTTTGATTTAGATGAAATTAAATATTTAGAATAGCGAGATATATATTTGTTGGGTTGGCAGGTAGTTGTGTAATAGTATGATTTTCATGGTGAAGTATGTTTCATTAATGTCAAGATCCGGGGGCGAGTACCAACTTTAGAAAAGATGAAGAAAAGCAATTTTAAGTATAGGGATGAGAAAAAGAAAATAGCCTTAAGAATGGGAAAGCTGGGATAACATTTCTTAAGGTGGGAACAGCTTAGTGTAAATTAATATTTGTACTCTTCTCCACTGTGAGCTTGTTAAAAAGCGTATTTGCGGCCTGGTTAACTTACTTATTTAGTATATTTTGTTTGAGTTTAGAACGTTAGCACACATCCACTGAGTGAGTAGTGTGTGTGTGTGTGTGTGTGTGGGTGTGGGTGGGTGTGTTTGTGTGAGGGAAGGGGGCAAAGAGGAACAGGCATTGTTCCAGTGAAATTACCTCCAGATTTGGTAAAGTTTTTTTAATTTCATATAAGTGAATGACATTTTACAATTGACAGATATATTATTATGTGTAGGTACATATTAGTTTACTCTGTTGCTAGTTCATATTTACTGCAAATAAGATTTTGTTTAATTAATTTTATGTATAAGCAATCAATATTGAAAACGTTTATTTTATTCAATTGTATGTAAATTCTTTGTATTACCCATTTGGGGAAATAAAACAAAATTGTTTAAAATGAAACTTATCAAAAGGAAAAGGGGCACTTATTAGAAGGGAAGTGGCAGTTCTTTCAAAGGGGAAGGGACACTTTGGGGTTACCTGGAAAAGTGTAGGGGACTGTGCCACCCTGCCCCCCCCCCAGATTGAGTGGACGAGAACGCGACGAACGCCGACTGTTCATGCGTGTCAACGTACTTAACTGCCATGTTGACTACAATTAGAAATCTTTCAGATTGCACTCGAGATAAACGTGCATGCAGGAAGTAACACTATTTAACATCACGGACAAAGAAAGGGGACAAAATATACAGTTCCTCATTCTACTCTCAACAAAAGAACATCCCTTCGGTGCTATTTTGAAAAATGTGTAGAACAGGTCAATATGCATGTGACACCTCTTCTACACATTTTTACATAATAGCAGGGAAGGGATGTTCCTTTGTCTACCTGAGGAACCATATATTTTATGCGCACGCGGCATACTAGTACATTGATCATGTAAAGGCGCTATATAAATACCAATATGTATGTATGTATGTACTAGATTTAGGAAAATCGAGGTTGACGCATTCTCGATCGCCGACTGAGACGACGTAACGCATGCGCAGTGCCTTAAAATGACGACACACGTTGCAGTCAAAGCTGTCGACGTGCAAATCTAAAAGTCCCTAATATTGCGATCTTTGGAGCAAGAGGATGTGTTTCTAGCTGTACGCTTGCTGTAGCTGTAGAGCGATAAGCTGAGACCTTGGGTACAGATTAGAATATAATTTAACTACACCAATTGTTCGATAGGAGAGTTATCTAAAGCAATGGTCATTGATATACTTTAAGGATGCTTTTATTTCGTTTAAAAAAATGTAGTATGAGAAAACCATACGGTGATTATTATTATATGCATGTAGTGGTTTGCTGCTCTTTATGTAGGTAACCCCTTTTAATTAGCTCAGGGAAAATCCACCTCACCTGCATTGTATAGATGGCACTGGAAGGTGTGGCGAGCCTCCATTGCTATACTTTTGAATTTATTCTTATTAGCAAGCTAAGAAACACTGAAATGATGAGACAAACCAGCAAAATCGGATACTGGCCCGGTTGTCGCCCCGATGAACAAGAACCGCGTCCCCATGTGACAAACAAGGCTGAGGTCGGAAAATTGAATCCTGATTTTGAATCCAAATCTTGAATTAAACTCATAGATTGCAAAGCAGCAACTCTAATATCGAGTTTTATTGTCCAGTCCCTCAAACCAAAGCAGAAGATGGGAGAACTCACAGCACTAGATGAAGAAAAGAGAATAGACATCCTGTGTATGCAGGAACATCATATCTGTCATGACAATGTGGATATTCAGATGAAGGACATGGGCAAAGGTTGGATACTAGCTATGTCTTCAGGCACCAATAATACAGCTAACAGTACATTCGGAGGGGTCGGTATATTGATGAGTCCTTTTGCTTATAAGTCACTGGAATACCTTGAAAAGGTGAGTTCTCGTATACTTCTAGCCAAGTTCAGTGGAAATCCATCTCCCACTGTTATCACCTGCTACAGTCCAATCAACTGCTCCCCATAAAATGAAGCCGTACATTTATTTAGCTTACTGTCTGATGTCAATAAAAAGATCCCTCAGCACAACATGCAGATTATCTGTGGTGTCATGAATGCCCAGATTAGCTCTGCAGGCAGCAAGAGTTTTACTTTTGGCAATAGGACTAACAGAATTGGGCAGTACTTGCTGAACATGACATTCGAGTGTGACCTGGTTGCTTTCAAGAAGCCAAAGAAAAGACGTGGACATATACCTACACAAATCAAAGCCAGGCACAACTAGAATAAAAGTGTGAACGACTGTCAAGCTTACGACTATTTTGGCCCCTTGAACTCGGACTATCGAATTGTCTCCACCAGGATGCAGCTAGGCTTGAGAAGCAACAAGAAGGTAAAAGCCAAATCAAATCTTCTTCATGATCGGCAGCACTTTTAATAAACCAGACTGTAGGATTAATAAGCATATACAGTGGAGGTCAACAACAGATTTGAGGTATTGTATCAGGATATGGAGAATCCTATAGCGATTGATATCTACTCCGCACTATAATGGAAGCACACGAAGGAGCAGCCACTAAATGCGTACCAAAGAGAAAGGGCAGGAAGAAACGGGTACAATTGGAAAATGAAAAGATCAGGGAGAAACGGAAATGCCTTTTAAAGGAAGCATACAATAAAAAGAATGGCGCACCGACTGCCTAACATGCAGGAACACTTGACAAAGCCAAGATCTCAAGGATACATACGATGAAGAGCTATCAAATTACATAGCTCAACAATGCACTGAGATCGAGATTGGTGCAGTCCAACAGCAGACTAAGAAAGTATGGGATATTGTGAAAGAGATCACTGGAGAGCCCTCGACCCCGTGGATCAGCTTAGAGGTAAAACACCCCAAGAGAGACTAAACCAGTGGAAAGGTCACTTTTATAATCTTCTTGGTCAACCTCCATTAGATAACAACAACCTAGTAGGAAGATTCTATTTTATTCATTTTTAATTTATTTATTAACATTTATTTCCTTCTTAACAGAACAATATGAAACACAATGTATATATACATGATATATATAACAATTATTTCAACATAGAGTATACAAATAATTCAGATACGGAAGGAGGCGAAAACCCGGAAAGCATAGCTTGAGTTGGGAACGCCGATAATACTTTAACACAGTTACTGATAGAACATTATAGATATTATTATAAAAAATACATTTTATATAACAGAAAGTTGATAGGAAAGAACAAAAATAGTAAATGGAACAGAGAGAAGAAAAGAAACACTCCCAATCAAAACAAGTAAATTTGCCATTGGAGAACTCAAAGTGGCAGTCCCCTCCCTCTCCAATACTAAATGGCCAGGTGTGGATGGAATCCCAGCAGATGTATGAAAGCCTGGTGCCCTTGACCAACAGCTTTTGGAAGTATGTAACAGGACGCATATCCATGGTGAGAAACCAGACTTGTGGTCTAGGAGCATAATCATCTCTATACCCCCCAAAAGTAGATCTCAGTACCCCTCAAAACTACCTAGCACTGACCCCAGTAGCTGCAAAAGTATTCAACAAAATGCTTTTGAATAGCATCCGTTCTCAGCTGGAATTCTTTCTCCGCAATAACCAGAATGGATTCCGTCCAGGAAGATATACAGTAGCGCAAATTCTAACTAACAGCAGTGCTTGCGTTCGTGGATTTTAAGAAGGCCTTCGATTCAATCAATATGAAGATAATGATAGAGATCTTAAGAGCCTACGGAATACCACAGGTAATAGTTACAGCAGTTGGGGTGATGTACAAATATACCACAGCGCAAGTCCATTTACCAGATGGAGATACTCCTTTACCATCTTAGCAGGAGTGCTCCATGGAGATGCCTTAGCTGGCATTGGATTATGCTCTAAGAATGGCTACTTTAAGGGTTCGAGGATCTAGGCTTCACGCTAGAGGAAAGGAAAAGTAGCAGACATCCTGCTGTAATGATCCCATATACCGACTTTACCGATGATATTGCACTAATTTCAGACAATCTGGAAAAGGCTCCTAGAACAAGTAGCGTCTGCAGGAAGCCAAGTTGATCTCCAAATAAACAGTACTATTACAGAATTCATGATGTACAACCTTAGTGAAGGCAAAATGTGTACTGCAGACAGATCAAAGATGAAGCAGGTCCAAGACTTTCAGTACCTTGGCTCGTGGGTTGATCAGTCAAAACAAGATATGAATATTCGAAAGGCAAAAGCCTGGACGGCTTTGAAGAAGCTGACAGCCATTTGGAAATCAAATCTCGGTAGACAACTGAAATTCCGTTTCTTAAGGGCTTCAGTGGAATCTGTACTGCTTTAGATCAGAAACCTGGACGAATAGCCTACAAAACAACTGGATGGTAGCTATACAAGACTCTTGAGAGCAGCACTAAATGTCAATTGGAAGGACCATTATGACAAATACAGAGTTGTATAGGGACATTACACCGATCGCAGACAGACTGAGAGACCGCCGCCTCCGTTTCAGTGGTCTTCGCTGGGGGAGCAAGAGTGAAATTTACCTAATGCTCTTCTGGAAGCCCTCAAGGGCGCCGAGCAATGACTTCCATAGAGTTAGAAAAAGACACCTGTCTACCGAGGCAGGAACTCCCAAAGATCATGACGAATAGAAGTGAATGGAAAAAGCTTGTCAAATTAGTGCGAGTACGCTCGACCTAGAATTAAGTAGTAAAGCATGTACTCTGATTTGTTTGAAGATACTAATGTCACCGTTTATATAATCTTACCTGTATACCAAGGGTAATTTTGTAACAGTCTTTCTTTTCGAAACGAACAAATCTTTGTTCATTATTTGGTAAGTTCGCGAGCGAGAGTTGATTTTTACTATCATTTAGCTGAAACAATGTAAATGTGAGCATTAAGAAGGGGTATTAAATTACATCTGGTCTGTTTTGAAAATGAAAATAATGCCAAACAGACGTGAAATTTGATGCCACATCTTTAAACCAAAATAATGAACAAAAGATAAACTGTTTTGTGTTTATCTTTTATGACAGGAAGGAAAAATAGGCCAACTCAGTATTTTGGGGTTGGAGATTTAATTTTGTTTGTAACCGATATATTGATAATTAAAAATGTATTGATTGGTTTAATCTAAAAATGTTAGCTGTAAATGATGAACNATACTACGACAATATGATGCACAATTATTTACGTCTGTACTTACCTGAATACATAATCATGTTTATCAACGTCTTTTCCACAACTGCTGTTTAGCATTATACCGCTGTTTCCCACAACTGCGCATGACCGATATCTGGTTTCGTGCGGGATTGGATTGGTCTGTGCATTGATGTAGGTGAGAGAATTGCGAAAAATAAATTACTGTCAATTGAAGACAAGAAATTACTAAATTTTGCAAATACCGTTCTCAACAAATATTGAGATATATCTAACCGTTTAGCTAGTGATGGGTTTATTAGGCCTACATTAAAGGCGGGGTATTTTATCGGCATCGCTACCACAGTGCACTGCTGTTAATGTATTTCCTATTGGGCCATCTTTCGGTGAAGGCGTACAAAGAGTTCAGAAAGCGTCTCAGCCTTCGAACACGGAAGTAGCATTTCGCAGCCAATAAACAGCTTCGTCGGTTCGTAAAGTCGACAAGGAATCAATGAGCCATACACCCAAGTTTTGGAAACTTTATTTAGATTCGTCTTAATGTAAAGCCTGATTAAAAACGTTTTTTTATTATTCAAAGACTAATTGGAAAACTATCAGGAAATCTTTATACTCCAAAGAAATCTGAACTCATTTTACTTCTCGCCATTATTTAAAACAAGACACTCGAGCAGTGTGTCGGTATGCCATTTCCTTCGCCACACGAGGGACTCTACCTTCATTACTTCGCTTACATGATGATCCCGGCTCAATAAACGTATTGGGGAAGGTTCCTGATACTATTACGGTAGGTTTAGGGTGCGATCCACGAATGGGAGCTGAAATCCTCAGACAAGGTGTTTTGGGTTGTTTTACAATGAGGGTACACAATAGAAAAACTCACCTTGATGGCCATTAAAAATAAAACAATAAACAGCCAAGGAAAATCTTCCTTGGTCAACTATTTTGCACCATTAGATCAACCTACAACAGCGAAGAAATTGTTTGAAACGAGCAACTACTTTTCAAAATATGTAATTATATGCCGTTTTTTCACATTTTTGCTGTCTCATTTCATTTCTTGCAAAGTTTGAACATGCGCATATCTGACATACGTACAAAAAAACATTATCAACTATCAGAATTAACTCTTCCAACAGGCCTTTGTAAGGTCTAAATTGGGTGTAATGTTTCGGCAAATTTACACATTTTAACTTTGCACCAAAAATGAGGTGCAAAATGTGTAAAAAAAATGTCCTCTCCGAAATCAGCGTTATAATTTTAAGTAAGACCGCACTCAATGAATTATTTTTTCCTCCTTGAAAAGAATCACTAATATCCTTCAAAATTATCATGTTAACTTTTCTTACACTTACTCAATTTTTGAAAAAATGCGCGTTTCAAATTTGTTTGTCAGGGGTGTGTCAAAAAGTGTCCTCTCCAAAAAAAGTGACATTTTTCATCAGCACTCCTTCAAGAAGAGCCACATTTTGAAACCAACTTATGATATTAGGAGGCCTAACATTGTTTTTTCTTGTGCAATAGATAATGTATTGTTTATTTTAATATTCACACTGATTTCGAAGTAACAATAAGAGGCAGAGCAATATGACACTAAGTTCCCATAGGACATCTATTTCTTCAGATGGTCATATCCCAGCCAATACCTAACATATTCAATTGATTTTTCGACATGCTGACATTATTTTTGATGCTCTTTTGGAAAATGAAGAAAAAAATTGAGAAATTCCAAAAAGAGATTTTTTATGATGTCACAGCTTCGGTACTCTATAGTTTTACCAATCCACTTTACCAAAGCTCAAAATTGCTTGTCATTAATAAGCTTCAAAAGGTATAAAGAAAGAGGCTTCTTGCAGCTCCGCGAAGAAAAACACCGAAAGCAGGAAGATAGATACTACGGTGAACCAGTCGTCCACTTCGTGACTCCGGTCAGGGCCGAAGGTTTAGCTTCGGGTAAGGTTCGTGCATTCTAACCAGGCGGGTAAATGCGCAGTGTCCGAGAAACAATACACGTAGGTATGTGAGCGTACACAATATGGCAGCGCCCAAGGGATATATCGTGCGTTCTACGCGTGAGAGCCTTTAACAAAAGTTGTATTCATTGTGTAAATGATAAAAAAAAAAAAGAAGATAAAACATTGTACAGACACATTATTTCAATACAATGATTGCGATGGACTTTTAGTAAGTCCTCTGCTGCATTTAGAGAAAACTACTTTGGAGAGAACATTGTTGGCCTTGTATATTGTATAGCATACAATATATCTGGAAGTTTAGTTGGCAGAGTGATATAAGGGGCATGCACAAAAAATATGTTCATGAGACATAAACATTCTGTCTAAGATTGTTCATACCTAAGTTGCACAAATAGTATTGTTGCGTTTATAAGTAAAGAAGGATTACGAGCATAAACCAATCATACAGTATATCAAAATATAATCTCCAAGACACTGATATATGATAAACTATTCCGAAAAACATGTAGCTATCAGGCCTGATAATTACTTGATTCAACAAAAAAAAAATCAAGATTTTTTTTTTCTTCCCGATTTTCTATTTTTTAAATACTTTTTTCCTGATTTTGTTTTTTCCGCATTTTTTTAAATGGGTGCTTACAGGGATAGAATATATATCCAGTTTCATTTATGCCATGCAAATGAATCATAATTGTAGCAGGCAGTTACAACTGCATGTCAAAAGAAAAGTCCTCTCCGAACGATTTTTTGACGCCACATATCTCAAGAACCATCTCTCCTTTGATTCTGGAAGTTGGTATGCAAAAGCACCCTTACCATATGTAGCTGTGCAGTACAGAATATAGGGTCGAACTGCTCTGTTTTTTATTTTATTAGTAACTTCATGCTGTCAGTCCATCATTTTGTGGTATGAAAAGAGGCAAAACTGAATTTTACATGAATAAAGCCATTTTGCAATTGAAAAATTGAGTTGTATATTGACTCCGAATCATCAAGTTATCAAACTATGTCATTCACATTTACCCAAAGAAATAATAAATATTTTCTTTCTGCATAATGTCATCAGGTAACACTTGACCCTATGTTTTCATTAAGGACAAGTTTAATGCTTGAAGAAAAAAAAATTTGACACTTGTAGCCCTGAAATTTTACAGACTTTACCAGTAATTTATATACAACACACAACCAAAAATTTAAAAGAATCTAAGACATTTTTTTTCACCCCCAGTGAGACAAAGTGTGTACCCTGATTGTAAAACAACCCTTTTGCCAATATGTTTTGTCCTTCTCTTCATAGATGAAAATAGGTACAGTTATGACAATTGATATGGTAATAATATTCACTATGAACATGACGGACAAAGAAAGCGGACAAAATATACAGTTCCTCAGGTAGACAAAGGAAAATCCCTTCACTGCTATTATGTAAAAATGTGTAGAACAGGTGAATATGCATGTGACACCTATTCTACACATTTTTACATAATAGCAGTGAAGTTGTTCCTTTGTCTACCTGAGGAACTGTATCTTTTGTCCACTTTCTTTGTCCGCCATGTTCATCAAAGTGAATGATTGCAGGACACGTAGTAAGAGCAGTGTTTATACTGATGTGGGTACCATAGGTAAACAAGACCCAATTATTTATCAAAAATGTCATATGAGTTTTAACTCTTGAAGATATTGAAGATCAGGGCGTTTGTATTTTGATAACACTTTTAATTGTGGAGTTGTCGTGGTATAAATATTCATTTGTCTCTCAATCCCAATCTCCACCCAGGTATACATGGTACCCGACAACTGCTGGGGTAATAACATTTGCAGGGCTGCAACATATACACTATCGCTCATATAGTTGGAATATTTTTGTTTTACCCCAATTTATAGAATAAAAAAAAAAAAAAGATCTACATAATAGTACCATTCTTAGATTCTATTGAATAATTATTTGCCAATGTGTGTTTTGCGAGACTGCTAAAGCATGTGTATGCTACTATGCTAATCAATTAGGGGACCTACACCCTTAAGTCATAAATGACAGTAATGAGGATTACTGTCCCACGCAAGGGCACAAATATAGCACATCGACACGGTTTGGATCCTGGGGCCTCACAGTTACGGGGCCATTGCTTTGTCACTGAACCACGACTGTACGCAGCGGGGGCTAGGGTAGGGGGCAGTATTCATAAATATAAACAAACACAGAAAATGCAATAAATGTTCAATAATTTATTGCATTTTACCCCGGTCCCCAACATAAAAAAAATCCTCTGAACGGCCATGCATTATGGCTCAAGGCATAGGCACACAGAGTCGGAAGCCGGGGTAAAATGCAATAAAGTTATTGAAAAAAAAATTGGATTTTATTTTTTATAATTTATTTATGGAAACTGCCCCCTACACTTGCTTCTGCTGCGTACAGTCATGGCTCAGTGACAAAGCAATGGCCCTGTAACTGTGAGGCCCCATGATCCAAACCATGTAGGATGTGCTATATTTGTGCCCTTGCGTGGGTCATTAATCCTCATTACTGTCATTTATGACTTAAGGGCGTAGGTACCCTAGTTGATAAGCATAGTAGCATACACATGCTTTAGCAGTCACGCAAAACAAACATTGTCAAATCAGAATGTAAACTGTTATCCAGATCTATTATTCTGAAATTTTCAAAATGATTCCATAAATTGGGGTAAAACAAAAATGTTAGATCTATATGAGCGACAGTGAATAAATTGATGGGGCTAACATAGGTTTAAAAAATACAAAACTATCATTTCATTCAATTACCTTGATACAAAGTCTCACCTTTGGAAGTTGTTGGAAAATGCTATCTGGTATTGCCGCGACTCTATTATAAAAGACGAAGTTGATTTTCTGTTTCATTTTAGTGTTCCCTTGATGCAATACAATTTGAGATCTGTCTCCTAATTCCGATCGGTATTTAGCCAGCGTCTGCCTGCAGATTGTGTATTAAGAGAATAATGTCTTTGGTATCAGTGGCGTAATGAGCAAAATCTTTGGGGTGATCGAACAAAACCCGCATAACGACCGAGAGGCATAATGCATGGGCGGCGGAGCGTCTTCCAAAATAGAGGAGGGGGGGGGATCACCAGCAGAAAGGGGCACATACAAAGGGAAACATTAAGCAAAACAAAATAGACATTGGTATATACCCGTACATCGTCATGACATCAATATGTGTTTTTTTTTCTTTACGTGGTGACTAGATACTGCTTAATTAAGCAACATACTTTCCAGTTGGGTGTGATGGTATGTATATTAATGTTCAAGCGAGCGCGCTGAAATTTTAAGATTTGTGAGGTCCCAGTGCGAAATATTACATCTTAAAAAGAAGACAAAAAACAAACTCCAATGAGCGTTAAGCACAATCTAATGAAGGAAGACTGAGATTTCTTGATACATAATTATACAAAATATGAATGCGAGCGAGCGTAGCAAGCGATCTAAAGGGAAAATAGGGAAAAGGAAAAAGGGGCTCTGAGTCTCCTTTATTTAGGGGTGCATGTTATAGAGAAAAGAAAAGTAAGCACCTATCAAAAGGGAAAAGGAAACTTATTAGAACAGAAAAAGCGCTGGTGTCAAAGTAAAAAGGGCAATTATCAGAGGTGAAATAGAACCTCTTGCACCTGAAAAGAGATACTTAATACAGATGAAAAAAAAGACTCGTGTGAGAATGGAAATGGGGAATCTGTTGAATGAAAAGGGCGCCTATCAGATTTTGATACGGGCATTTATCAAATAAAAAGGGGTATTTGGAAAAGAGGGATAGGATCATTTTTGTAAAAAAAGGAGCACTTATCCGAAGGGAATATGGTAAAATGGGCACGTGTCAAAATAAAAGAGGCACTTATAAGAGGTGAAAAGTGGCATTAAAAAGAAAGGGAATTCAAGGGATATAGATAGATCTAAAATATATGCAAGAGGAGAACTAGCTTACCAAGCCGAAAATTTTCCGATGGAGATTAATACTAATTTCGTAGTAACCAGACGAGTTGATAATAATGGGCTTTAGTGATAAGCTATGCGAATGATTTCAGAATCAGCTGGTTCGCAACAAAAAAAAAACCCTTTTCAAATGGGTTCAAAAGAAATGTTTTAAGTTGTGTGTTATTGCTTTCAATAATAGCAAATAATTGAGGGCCGATGTTACTGAAGAATTAATTAAACGAATGTTGCCGCCTCAGTAGGGTCCGAGATTTCACAGCCATTTTCATAAAATTTTGTCGTGTTTGAGTGATTTTTTTTTTCTTCCCAATAATTTCATTTAATATATTCATTAATCAATTCCATTGATATCATATTGCCTTTAAGGTTTTTCTGTTTTTGTGAACAGTGTTTTTTGCGCGAACTTCTTATGTTGGTTATTAAACACATCGCGGTATTTGTTATACTTACTAAGGTGTCGAGCCGACGGACTGCGAAGAGATAATTCATAAAGTTGATATTTCTTCCCGATAGATGTCATTATATTCCACATACTAAGAATCTTGCTCTTGCTCTGTAGATAGTAGTACTATCTACATAGTGCTACGCACTTTAATTGTATACGTTGCGTATATTGCTCTCTTTGTTAAAGCACATTTAGTGTTAGTACGCGAGCTATGGTCACACACCATGCTGCATACACTGTACTTTTCATACACCGTTTGCTAGCTGTTAATTGATGACTTGTTGCTCTAAAATAAAGGAAGAAGTGAATCGTTTCCGATGTGGAATATAAAGCAAGTAATCACCTTTTGGTTTTGGAAACCAAAAAGTAATTTGGCGGGCGTTATCTCAATTTCAAAGAAAAAAATCATATATCCAGAAAGTTCATTTTCTGCTCGTTCATATGATACCTCAATCAATAAAAATGAGCCAGGAATAACAAAGTTCTGTTTGTTTAAAGTAGCCCTTACATTTCATAATTTTAACAAACGAATTCGTTTTCACTGGGTGCCTGCCGTATCAAAAAGCATATTTGACAAAAGACTCAACTCCGTTTCGTTGACAATCAGCCATGCACGAAGACTCTCGTCTACGGCTGATTGTCAACGAAACGGAGTTAAGTCTTTTGTTAATTTTGTGTATTGATACGGCAGGCAGCAAGTAAAAATGAATTCGTTTAATCAAATTATGGAAATGCAAGCACTACTTTAAACAAACAGAACTTTGTCATTCCTCGCTCATTTTTCCTGATTGAGGTGTCATATGAAAAGGCAGAAACTCAACTTTCTAGAAATGTTAATTTTTCTTCGAAATTGAGATACCGCCCGCCAAATGTCTTTTTGGTTTCCTTCCTTCAAATTGCTTTTAATCACTCATGCATGAAATATGCATTGTCTGAATAGCATCACATGAAAGAGGAGACTCTTAGCTTTCCAAATATGTATCATTCATTAATTATAGTTGTGATTAAATTAATAACTTTGGTCAAAGAGGATAACAGTTTCCGGTTTGGCATTTGGTCAAAAGGGAAAAAACATTTCCGGTTTGACATTTGGTCAAAGGGAATAAACATTTCTGATTTTGGCACTTTGGTCAAAGGGGATAACAATTTCCGGGTCGGCATTTGGTCAAAAGGGATAAAGATTTCCGGTTTCGGCACTTTGGTCAAAGGGGATACAAATTTCCAGTTTGGCGTTTGGTCAAAGGGGATACAAATTTCCGGTTTGACATTTGGTCAAAGGGGATACAAATTTCTGGTTTCGGCACTTTGGTCAAAGGGGATAAAAATTTCCGGTTTGACATTTGGTCAAAGGGGATACAAATTTCCGGTTTGACATTTGGTCAAAGGGGATGAAAATTTCCAGTTTCGGCACTTTGGTCACACAAGTGGAGTAAATTGTATATGTATCATTCATAGGTATTTTGTTATTTGTACTTATTTATTTAAATCTGTAAATGTATGAAAATGTCCAGATTGTGATATTTGGTCAAAAGGGGATAACAAATGTCCGGTTTTCAAGACATGGTATTGCTATTGGCTGACACTATCAATTGTATATGTATCTTCATATGTTTTTCACTATTAGTCCAGATTTGGGCATTTGGTTAAAAGGGGATAACATTTTCCAGTTTCATGACATGGTTTTGCTATTGCCTTACAAAAATGGATTGTACATGTATATGAATCATAGACATGTATTTCATTATTTGTACTTATGTTTGTAAATAATGAATATTCATTTTTGTAAAAGAAAGATATTACTTCATTTGTCTTTGATTATATGAATATTTTTTAAAGTTATTATTTGTTTATTTTTGTTAGTAATAAAATTTTCTCTGCATACATTTATTGTGTAGATTTCTTTCATTAAATTGTAGTTGTGATTGTACTATATGATTCTGACAGATGAATCAATTAATAAGTGAGAATAATTATATACAATATATAGAGAGAGAGAGAGAGAGAGAGAGAATTAGAGAGAATTGGCGCTTGGAATGAGATGAAAATGAGCATTCAGTAATTAATTGGCAAAAGTGTTTTAAATAAATCATGTTAGATGCAAAATATTGGCAGAGACACCAAGTTTTTCCAAAGTACACTAGTATAGAAAAACAGTAACAATTTACCAGTAAATGAGCATAAAATTGCTTCACTTAATCTGGATTTATCAACATTCCTAGACCGACATACCAAAGCTTTTAAAAAATCTGATTTCTTTTGAAATAATTTATTGTTTTATGATAGAACATCGATACTTCTCGGTTTCGTTATTTTTGGGACGCACTGTATTTTCAGCATCCTTGTTTTTTATACGTGTTTTTAAATTAATTGTGAATATTGGTAGATAATCTGACATTTCTGAATAAAATAAGGCCTTGTTAAAGTTTCTGTTTACAGAGATCGTTTAACAATGTTAAATCTGAGATACACGGTCCTACATGTTACCAGTGTCTGTGATATGGTGTAATATTGAAGCCCAAGAAAAAATCGCGCTTCAAAATGATCAAGAAGTGCCACAAAAAAGTTAAAAATCTTTGAGTGACCGGTTTTACCATACTCGTTTCCCCAACAGACTGTAGTGTTATGAAAACCGTTAAGCGCACGGTTTTCAAAATTTGTAATTCCAATCATTAATTTCTTGATAATCAGACAGGCGATCGGCTTGTAAAAGTCATGGAGTTCCTGACTGACCTAGAGGTTTATAATTATCATTGCAGAGTGAGCAGCGTGAGAGAAAGATCTTAGCATATGGCTCCGGTTTTCTCATTTTCGCCTGCTGGAACTTTTCCAGCACAAACCACTGACCTCTCCCTCCTGGACGGATCATCGCCCTTTCCCATTCACTACACGTTACGTACTCAAAAAGCCGTCATTGCCTGGTGATTTGTTCCATTTCATTTCCTTTACTGCCCGATAGCATTCTGCCAGTGTTATCTTGCCTTCACAATACTCGTTATTTTCTTTATTTAATTTGGGTTATACATTTAAGAACATATTTTCAATATCCTCTGTAATTTCACCATTTTTACATGCATATAAATTCTCGTAAAACTCCCTGATAATCATCAAAATCCCTTTGCCATCCCTAACAGCTTCCTTATGTTCATTACATATCTCCTATCACACTTTTCCTTTTATTTGACTTGAGTAATTGTTTACAAAACTTGGAATTTTGTTCTCCTTCTTCAGACCATTCTGTCCTTGAACGGACTAACCCTTGACGTGAATAGTCGAAAAGCTTCTCTAATTCCATTTTTCATGTCAACTTCATCCTGAATACTTTTATAACAATTATTATTGATTGTCAATCGATATTCTAGGTCTTTAATTTCTTTTTTCAATTGTTCAATGTGGACTCTTCTGAGTTTTGCTCTTTCACGGGAAAATTTCATTATTCTCTTAATAGTGTAGGGCATGCTTCAAAGCATCTTCCAATCTGTCCTGACTAAATTGTAAAAAGTTGTTCAAATTTTGTATTCTTTGGTGAAAAACTTGCTTGCTGGCAAAAGTGTATGCATGTTTAAATTTTTGTTTACATGTCTAGTCCCGTTAATAAAAGCACGTAATAATGTTATTATTCGACACGTTATTCACATTATCCTATCGATGAGCGTAACGATTTGCTTTAGTACAAGAGACAAGTATGGTTTTCCTGCAAATTACATTACAATATAAGTTCATCGTTATGGAAAATGTTGTATAATATACAACAATGGGCAAATATTATTGTTTTCAGATCAATGATTTAAGTGAGAAGAACTTACATTTAATATTGAAGCTGTTGCCGTTTGTATATACATGACCTTGAAATAATAAGAAGCATTGAAAGTGTCGCAATATATCATGTGTGAGTGAGCTTGAAGTTTAATGGTGTAGATTTGTTTGAGACTATATAGCCTTTACTGAGATTCATCTCCAATCCAATCAAATTTAGTGATGTTATCGAACAACTTAACAATATTAATCTTCTATTCTCCTAAATAAACCTGAGAAACTTGAAAATTGCATTACAATATAAATTCATCGTTTGTGAAAATGTAATACAATATACAACAACGGGCAAATGATTGTTTCCAGACCAATGATTTGAATGAGAAGAACGTACATTTTATATTGAAGCTGTTGTCGTTTTTATATACATGAACTTGAAATAATAAGTAGCCTTGAAAGTGTCGCAATATATCATGTGTGAGCGAGCTTGAAGTTTAATGGTGTAGATTTGTTTGAGACTATATAGCCTTAACTGAGATTCATCTCCAATCAATCAAATTTAGTGATGTTATCGAACAACTTAACAATATCAATCTTCTATTCTCCTAACTAAACCTGAGAAACTTGAAAATTGCATTACGATATAAATTCATCATTTGTGAAATATAATACAATATACAACAATGGGCAAATAATTGTTTCCAGACCAATGATTTAAATGAGAAAAACTTACATTTTATATTAAAGCTGTTGCCGTTTGTATGTACATGGACTTGAAATAATAAGTAGCCTTGAAAGTGTCGCAATATCATGTGTGAGTGAGCTTGAAGTTTAAAGGGGTAGATTTCTTTGAGAATATATAGCCTTTACTGCTTGGGGTCCAGGGGCAAAGCCACAACGAGGCCAAGGGGTGGACCCCCTGAAGCTCAGGGGTTTTAGGCGTTTAATTACGGTCAGATAACCATATATTTATACCCTATTAGTGACACTGTCAGGTCATTAATTGGCGTGGGGTCAACGAGCCCCCTAACGCTCAGGGGATTTACGCATTAAATTACGGTCAAATGAGCATCCAGTGGCCTGACTTATGGCCCTTAGCGGGGTCCAAGGACAGAGCCCCTGGAAGCTCAGAAGTTTTAGGCATTTAATTACGGTCAGATAAGCATCCAGGGGTCTGCCTTAGGGTCCCTTGTAGGGCCTAAGGGGTGGAGCCCCCGCAAGCTCAGGGATTGTAAGTATCTAATCACGGTCAGAAGAGCATATTGTGATACCTCATATTTTGTGACACTGTCAGGTTCTCTTCAACATACGGATCGTGCCCCCAGATCCGCGGGCCTTGACATAATTATAGGCATCTAAATAGGCATATTTTGGGCTGACTATAAATTTGGGAATTTTCCATAAACGCATACAAAGGTATAATTTACAAAAAAGTGTGAAAAACGTTTACATCTCTTTTGGTGGCAATTGCCCGAAAGCACCCATCAGTACGTCGGTCCGAGGGACGAGGGAGCATTGTAAACGATAGGGGCGAAGGTGACGGCACTGACTACCCCCTCACAGGTTTTTGAAGTTTTGTCGTATTACAAAAGTACTTTCCTTAGCAAAACTATATTAAAACCAAGCAATATACTTCTTTCACATTTCACTTTTACTTTGCTGGTAATTAGTGGGCCGCAGTCCAAAGGATTACAAATATCAATTTAGGAGGTATATTTAAGTATCAGTAGGGAGCTTGGGCATGGATGGGATTTCTATTTCCCACTCTAAACCTCTGTCATATATTGATATCGCTATGTGAGTTAAAATGGCAAATATCAGCCTGGTGGTGGTTATTTTACCTGACTGCTAAGAAAGCATTGCTTGTTTTGTTAGTAAGCAACCAGACGGCCGACGGCTTTAGGTCCTCTCCGAGGGGCCTGATAATGAGGATTAATGCCTTACCAAAAGGCTCTAGCGCCATGATTTGGTTTCGGACCCGGGTCACCGGATTACAAGACTACTGCTCTACCGATGTTAAATTATCAGCCTGGCAAACATAGACAATTAATATGTTGTAGTCCTTACTGAAAAGCAAGCGGAATATTCATTTTTGTAGCACTGATCTATTTCTCTTAATCTTGTAAATATACAGTGTAAACTTTGCTTACGTGATACCAATGGAATACAGATTTTCTACTATTTTATTTGTATGTTTTAAAGAATTTTATGCGAGGGATGCTAGCGAACGAGCAAAAAGATTTTTTTGTGAATTTGTATTAGTCCAAAGTCTAAACGCTGCACTCTTGGGCTCTCCAGAGCTTACACGTGTGTTACAGTCTTCTTCAGTATTTGCTTTTCATCTTTTTTCATTTTTCGAATTTTCGGGGGGGGGGACGTGTCCCCCTTTCCCCGGGGATCACCGCCCCTGCCTACAATTAATGTAGCTAATCACATCCGCTGCTAGCTACACGCCCGAGTATGTACAGCTCCAGCAATCCAAATTTACCAACAAGACTGAACTGGCTAAACAGTTGTGCAAAAAAAAATATGCGCGTGCCGCCCACTGAACGGTCTCACGGTACGGCAGGTTCGATTTTAAATCTCGTTTGTGAGGTGGCTATCAGGCTGAATAATGCCGAGTTGAACGGGTTTATTTCGTTTTCATAAAATCCCAAAATTGTATTTTGCTCGTTATTTGATTCCGCCAAGTTTCCTCTATTTCAGCAATGTTCTTTTTTTTTACCCCATCTACAAAATCTTTTTCATTACATAGACTACTATTAAACTTCCAATACGATTTCCCATAAACAAAATTATCGACTAAATTGTTAAATTCTATTCTAACTCAAGCATGGTCACGTGTAATACAAAGCAAAATGTCAGACTTTCTTACCAACTTGTCTACTTCTGAAGAAATGAAGATATAATCCAATCTACTCTGAACTAATCTGAAAGTGAATTCTTTCTTATTAGGATGACGCTAACGCCACACATCAATTAAACCAAGCTTATCAAGAAAGTCTACTAATGAGTCCCTGTATTTGCTTTTTGAAATATTACTTGCACCCATGTAATCCAAATTAAGATCCATAATTACAATGAAGTCTCCTCCAATCATCAAGGAATATTCTTGACTAAATACAGAACATATTATTTTATTTAGATCAGACAGAAAATTACATTGGGCGTCTTATTTATTCCTTGTGGGAAAGTACACACTTCCTAATATTAGCCTTTTGCCTTAACATTTTTATGATGACGTATCTTCCCCCTTCGTCAATTAAGGTCTTTCCCGCCTCAAAAGTAGTACCTGGTTTAAACATTACAATAACAACCCTACTGTGGTTACTGCCGGAACGGGAATAAGATAGTTCTGAGAAATGCATGTCTGTTTCAATACCTAGTGAATGTAATACATTACTTTGCACCATTCGTCTGACCAGGCGCATTCGCAAAGGGGGGGGGGGGGGGGGGGG
>BEXV01001017.1:62124-75776 GCA_003118195.1 Hemicentrotus pulcherrimus
TTATTTCATTTTCGGATTAACGAACCTTCGGAATAATGAACCTTATTTCATTTTCGGACTAACGAACCTTCGGAATAACGAACCTTATTTCATTTTCTGATTAACGAACCTTCGGAATGATGAACCTTCGGAATGACAAACCTTCGGAATAACGAACCTTCGGAATAACGAACCTTCGGAATAACGAACCTTCGGAATAACGAACCTTCGGAATAACGAGCATCACCCGAAGTTTGATAACCTTGTCAAATCAAAGTCTAAACTTTCCAATAATGAAAATAAAGTTAGTTTTCAAAGTCAATGAATATCTACTTTAAGGAATATATATTATTAGCTTGTAGTGAGGAAATAAAGATATCAAATCCAAAGAACTCATTTGAACGAGAATAAATTTTACACTACCTGGCAGATGTTCTTGTGTTTGGTATAGTTTTCATTATTTTCATATTCATCTACATGAGCAAGCGGTGCCTCAAATGTTCCTCCAAGGGGCAATGAAGCTACTCTTCTGTTGTGTATTTACCTTCTGTTTTATTATATTTTGTGCAGGTTGTGGACGGGAATCAAATTTAACTGTATGCAACATTGGTAAGTTAATTACTTTGATATACATGTGACACTGTTGACCAATCTTATGTTTCATGACAACCCTCAGTTCTGATCTCAAGACAATATATATCATAATGAAGCAGCAAATCCAGAGAGGTTCATGATTTCCCATCATGTCCAAATGGATCACCCCTGTCCCTTTAAATTGGCAACAATTTTCATTTCACTCTTTATTCTGTAGGGCAAACCGAAATGTGTGTTGATTGAACATATGTGAAAAAAATATTACAAACACTATGAACATGACGGACAAAAAAGAGGACAAAATATACAGTTCCTCAGGTAGACAAAGGAACATCCCCTTCCCTGCTATTATGTACAAATGTGAAGAACAGGTGTCACATTCATATTGACCTGTTTTACTAATTTTTACATAATAGCAGTGAAGAGATGTTCCTTTGTCTACCTGAGGTACTGCATATTTTGTCCTCTTACTTTGTCCGTCATATTCATAGAGAAAAGACTACAAAATGCCAATTGTAGATGAAAATAATGGTTATGAATTCCAACAATGTTGCCATTTTTAAATTTTAATTTCAATTAGGTTGTTTATATTAGTTGATAGCACAATGTACTGCAAAATATTAAAAGAGAATCCCAAATTTCTTGTGATTTTTGCTCGTGCTAAAAGTACTACTTTTTAAATCTAAAGACAATGCAAAGCATTACCTAAAGATGAAACTGTCCTGCTATGGTCCATTTTTAGGAGTGGAATATATGCAATACTTTCCATGGTAGAGACACCGAATTGATAAGATTATGCAAAACATTACCCTAAGATGACACTGTCCTGCTACGGTTTATATTTTTAGGAGTGGAATATATGCAATACTTTTCATGGTAGAGAAACTGAATTGCAGGTAAAGTTTTTCAGGGTTATACACAATGTAATTCTTTCAAAGGAATAAAAGCCATGAATACGGCTGATGGGGGCTGCTAAGAGCTCTTGGTTCTCAATGTATTCTTTGATCGTCTTCAGGAGAATTATGGTCAAAACGTTGAATACTATATAAGAGCTCTTAATTAGCAAATATCCCTTCGCGTGGCTCATATTCCTTTGGAGGACTTATACAGTGAAACTCTGAAAACCTTACATATGATTCTGTTATAGGTTAACAAATCACCTTTGTCATAATGAAAATGAATATGTTTGCTATTTAGAATCACCTGAAGATTGGATCCCAACATGGAGGCCAGACGCTACTCAAATTAAAAATGGTTCCGTGGTGGTGAATTTTTGGCCTAGCAATAAATATACGGTCTATAAAGTCTGGCTTGAGAAAGTGGGAGGTAATGAGGAAGTGGGAGATAACAACAATGAGCAGCATTTAGTAAACCTCAATACAGTGAGTAAATGCTAGGTTATTTTTAGGATATAACTGAAGTTTTATTTACTACTTTTTCTTCTCTTGCCCCTAACGTAAGGAACAATCTTCAACCTCCATATTTACATCCGACAGGACTCCACCATGGATTCATTCATGAAAGTTCTTTAAAATCTATCCTTTTAGTCCTTGGTTTCAGTAGTAATTGCATGTACTTGTTTGTTTGTGTTTTTTCTTCTTTCTCTTTCATTCCTGTTATCTTCTCATGTGCTTTAAAAGAAATTTGGTATATCTCCCATTTATGTTAGATTCAATCTTTTGCCTTCATGATAGGTTTTTTCATAAGCTTTCTGTTATTATTTTCCAGGAAACTGATCATCCTTCTGTGCTTTTCGACAACGTACATGAGGGAACTTATGAAGCAAAAGTAAGTTTTGAAATTAACATTATAAAACACTATCAAGTGAGCTAATAGTGTAGGTAATTTCAAACACGCCTTTGAAAATGTATTCATCAAATTGTCATCCCTCAAATCGCATGAATACTATAGGCCTGTTAATCAATTCAGAAGCATTAATCTACTCAACTACACTTTCTAAAATTTGTGAAATTTTAGATTACTTATTATTTATACATGATGTTCATGACTTTACTTAATGTCTTTCTCTTTTCGCCTTTTTTTCCCTTTAATAAATATATTTAAGATCATGATTTCTTGATAACTAAAGGGTTGTAGGATTGTGAGTTGAAATTGATATAATCTCGTTTATTTATATGCATATACTCATATTTTATTAACATTTAAAACAACTGAACCCTTTTTTGTAATTTAAAAACAAAAATTCATTTCTCAGGTATGGATTAATGGGTGTAATCAATGTCCGATGATTACCTCCAACAATAACATCAATGTTATAGGTGAGTTCTGAATTCCATTTCTCTTCAAATTGCTCTTTTACTACCTTAAATCCAGATATCACACCCTCATTTTGCTGCAAAAAGATTCGAACAGCCTACTAGCAAATTAGCCAATAGACCATTTCGTAGTTAGCATATATTGGGTAAAAAAGCCCCCAAATATCCACACATCTTTTTCTCATGGAGAAGTCCCACTTTATGTATTTTAGAATAAATCTTTTGTTTGCCCTCTTGTATCATAGAACATATACCGTAGATGCACACATGAATAATGATTACATAACATGAGCACGTATTCATCTCGGTGGGTTTTGCAATTTGATCACAAATAACCTTTATCTGCCCATGCGCAGATAGTATTTACGAAATGATTTCTGAATTCTCTCACTTACATAGGCTTCAGGGCAGAATCCTCCTGGTTCCCCAACGCAATGGGTTATTTTTTTTGGTCTGATTATTCATATTTTGCAGCTATGACCCATCCTACCTCATCGACAACCCCTCCTTACCAACCTACACCCTCTTCACATCTACGTACCTCCCTCATACCGGGCGTCAAATCGGAACCCAGTCTTCTATTGGCAGCACTCTCTGGAGCTCTCGGAGGAGTCCTAATTGTGGTCCTGATCTTGTTTTTTGTTTACCATACCTGCACGTGGAGCCCTGGTGTCCCCAGCATGTTCAAAGAGGCCGAGGTTGGAAGTTACCCGACAGAGTCAGCCATGTCTCATCATAACATTCAATATAGTAAGTCCATTGCTTTCATAATCCTAGAAAAATGTATATCAAGTAATTATGCATTCAATATATTTGTTTAATTTCTTATCTGTATAAATTATATACACTTGAAATATTGTATCAAACCATATTATGTTCATGAAAATGTATGATGACAAAAAAAAAGATGCAGAAACCAATAAATAAAATAAAATAAAATGCTTTCATAATAATAATGATGATAACAATAATAATGACATTACAACTACTAATAATGATGATGATAATCACAATCATAAAATTAACGATATTTTTAGTTATGATAATATTATATGTCCCAATAACATGTCCCAATTCTTTATATATCTGTGTTTTTTTAGCCTTGATATCACAATAACAATTTAGTCTTCTTTTTTCCAAGGAGTTCATATAACATGTTGCTATTATGCTTATGTTATAAGTAGAAGTATTAGAACCAAGGTATATAATTTCTAGACTGAAGCTTAAGAAATGAAATCCATATTATTTTTGGAGCTAACGTGTTTAGAGTTTATGACAATTACTTTGTTATCAATTAATAGTATTGGGTGTGTGCCTTGTTGAACTCAATCTGCAATGTCATGATGTGTGTTGCAAAACATTTACAACATTTATTGATATCGGCTTTATTGATAATTTTCAATGATTTTCGTCAAAAGACAACTTTAGTGTCATATATTTTCTTGCAGATGACTGTGATTCTCTCAATGGCACCCGGTACATCAATCACTTCCCTCTGTCGAATGGAACTACCATCTACACAGACGACCCCTCCTGCAGATTCACCAGTCCCTCCATGGTTCCAGCAACTATTCACCATGATAACATGACCAATGGAAGACTTATGCAGGAGAGTCAGTTGTATGCCAATTCCATGCCTTACAAACAAATGGATAGCATCAGTAAAGTTGTGGATATCCATTCCCCTATGGACGTCGAACCATCCTGTAAATGTGAACAGCCGTCATCGCCCGACTCTGGTTTAGAGTCAATACACTCAGATGGCACAATGGAGGATGGTAAAACTCTTTTCTCTTTAGCTTTAACTTCTTTGGGGGATGAAGTATAGTATAAACTCATTGCATATTTCATGTTCCTTACAAATTGTAAACTTTTGTGGATACAAACTTTCCCTGGGCTATTCTTGGGTATCTTGATAAAGTATAATAACATGGAACCCTCGCATACAAAGCAAAGTATTTTTGGGTTATTTGTAACCTTTAAGTTGGCTGCAAACTATACTTAGGATCGCACAGTCATGGAGGATCTAAATTTCAAAGAAAGTTTACCAATTTTTAACAAGTCAAGCCAAAAGAGCATAATGGGCGTTGTTATCTTCACAGCCACTGTCTTAACCAATGTGTCGTATCATCCTAGAATCTTTTTCCTCTGCCAAAATGTAGTATGCCTTAAAACCAGTTTCTTTAAGATCTTATGTAATGAGATTGAACATATAGTTTTTTTTTTATGAATGTAATAGTGATATTTTGTTATAAATTGCCTTTTCTGGAAGCAAATAAAGAACAAGTGAAATTGAACAAGTAAATATTTTTGCATGTTAGGGAAGAATACCGCCATGTCACGTATTATCGTTGGGCCATTTAACTTCCTTGCCAACATTTCGAACGTGATTGTTAAAATGAAATAACATGAGCCATATTGTTTTGGGAAGTAAAAGTGTGTTGATATAGATGACACTCAGAACTACCCCTTACATTCTAGCCTATATCCTCGGCCCCATACTCTTTCTTATATTTATTGATGATATGCCCTCTTGTTTTGAAAAATGTTCGCACCATCTTTATGCAGATGAAACCCTTATATATTATTCAGATAAAGACCCTTGTAATATTGAAAATGTTTTGAATTTTGAACTGCATAAGTTATATTCTTGGACGAATTGTCAAAAAGTTGACAATAAATTGTACTAAGACTGTTAGTATGCTGAGAGCCACTAAATTTATGATGAATAGACACAGTAGGTTAAACTTAAAAAAAAATGATAATGATATTGTCCAAGTTGACAAATTATAATATCTAGGTATCTAATATTGATTGTGAATTAAAATGTAATATACACATTGATGATGAATTGTGTGAAAAGGTTGGAATAACTATAAGTTTCTGAGAAATATCATGTATTTATGTTAATCAAACTGGGATAAAAATTGTATATAATGCCGCAATCATGCCACATTTTGGTTATGGTGATGTTTTATAGCATTCGGACACTAAGACTCAAGTAGACACGTTACCAAAATTACATAACAGAGCTGGTCGGATTATTCTTAAATTTAAAATATCTAAAAAGTGAAATTCATGATATTTTGATTTAGGAAACTTCGAAAATAGGCAAATTAAGCACAGTTATACTTTAATGTATAGAATATTTAACGATTTGGTACCTATACATGTATAATTGAAAGAGAAGTTTATTCTTAAGATGAGTGTGTGAGTGTGTTTGAGAGGGTTAGGGCCCAATGATTTAGGATTTTCATCAAACAAGGTCCATACCATGATGTAATATCAGCAATATAGACACTGATGTGTTTAGACGCTAGGAAATTGACGGTTCTTTGCAAATGGAGAGATTCCTATCATAAGTCAAAACAGTGGTAAAGACCGCCATCTGGTGCAGACATCTTTACTGTTCCAAGATACTATTTCATTCAGCTTTCTAATAGTTATATATTTGAAATGATGATCAAAAACTATATATTGCACAGCTCATAAATATGTCATTTTGTGCTCCTGTTATGACACTATATTTTCTTTCCTGTTTTTTTCTTCGACTTAGTATGTTGACATAGTAACTTCGTTTGTCATGTGTACTATGTCATATCAGTCTTTTATGAGGAAACATTTCCTTCCTGGCTTGCAAGCATACCCCCATTCAAAAAATATATTTTTAATCCAATTGTATTTGTTGTTATTAATGTAGATTGATATTTTATTGTTGAGTTTTATTGCCGGGTGAAAATCAAACTATACAACTATGAATAGAATGTGTAAAATCATTGTGTACATATGCATCAATGAGTTTATAAAACATTATTTAACAGCGGTTTCTCATCTTTATATAAAATTGCAATAAGGAACCTTTTAAAAACTACCTTGATGCACATCAAATATGTATCAAGGTTTATTCTAAAGAGAAAGAAGATATATGATATATTGGCAACATATCAGAAAATACCTTGTGTCTACCAAAAGTTGTTAAACCTTCATTGTGATTATTGACATTTATGTATCAACAGCAACTTTACATTTTAGTAAAATTTGCACTGTAATGTTTTTCCTGACAGTGCATTTTACCTTTATAAAACTGAAATAGTATTTAATTTGAGAGTGGATTCATGCCGAAGTGTGCTTATGAATATTTTTCACGCGAAGTTATAAAACACTTTTTCAAAATACAAAGCTGATTTATGTATAATGATACCAATTAGTAGATACACATTTATTAAATGAAGCTGTCTTTTTACAATATATACCTGAATGTAATAAAGTCGTGTCATGCTATTGATATTTGATTGTTCAATGTCATTTATTCCTTGTAATTGCAAAAGAAGAGAAATATAATTTATATATTATCTCATATATTACAATTACAATGGTTCAGTATAAAACAATACTAAGTCTGATGATATTTAAATTTCAAATTTAACCCCCTTTATCAATAATAATAATAATAATAATAATAATAATAATAATAATAGTGGGTTCTTGTATAGCGCTCATGTCAGTCAGATTTGACCCTCCTGGCGCTCCCAATCTTAATTTAAGCAGTCTTCTTTGGCATAGTTAATGATTTTGGCGTAGTTAATAGTTTTATGTCCAACTAATTGACCTGTTAAATAATTTTAATCCATACTTCTTGAACAAAAGTTTTCTTGCCGACTGAAAAACTTGTCAGTGGTTTGATTGCAAAATGAATTTCCTCCATAGCGATACCATTCTTTAAAGCAGGTATATCAAATAGTTGGTAACCAAGGGTTTGGGAGAGAAACGTGCAAACCTTGAACTACGTTAGAAGACAGGGCATTGTTTCACGAAACCGTCAGAAGTTCAAGTCCGCAGACGTCCCATTGAGAGCATGTATTCAAGCGTGCAAGCATTTCAATGGGTTGTCGACGAACTTTACCTTGTGACAACTTCATGAAACGCTGCCAAGGCCTATTTCAATCCATGTAGTGTGACATTTCCAACACTAGTTCCAACACGATACCAAAGCCCAATGTTAAACCTTATCTTAACCCCCTTCGCAACCCAGGCCCTCTTTAGTGCCTGAACTCATAAACTATGAAAGCTACCTGGAGCAAATATTGCTTGAGGAAATCACATTGCTTAACATTCAATTAAACCCCTAAGCAATCTTGAAAGGAATTTCAAAAGAAATACCCATTACAAGCTGCACCCATTACAAATAATGGACAATAGCTTTGCGGGAAATGACGAGCCGCTAAAGTTAGTATTCTGAGAGGGTTGATCTGTAGAGGAAGAGATTACATTGTGGTAAGGTTAAAGGGATGCTAAATGGATAAGTTTTTTTTTCCTGGTATGAATATCATATGCATTCAAAATGATTAGATAGTCCGATTTTTTAAATAATTGCTTTAGACTTTACTTAAAACCTTCAGTTGGAGCATAACAAACGACCTCAAAATGTCCACTCTAAAAAAAACTTACTTTCAATAGAAGCAGAAAAATCAGACGAACCAATCAACAAAATTTTTGAGCAAAATCAGACAACTGAAAGTTATGAATTTTTAATCACATGAAAAACTTTGAAAATCACTAAACAAATTGGCAACTTACTCATGAATAATTTTTTTCCAGTTAAATCATGAAAATGTGAATTTTGATAAACGATTTATATAAAAATCAATAATTATGAATATACAATATTCAGAAAATAGTATGAATTCTACAAAGTTCATAACAGATTTTTTGAAAGGTCATGCACGCAATATAAAACAAATCATATAACCTAGGCAAGGCATGGAGAAATCAAGTCTTTTCATGATTTTCCAACACAAGTTATTTTAAAAATAATTTGATATTTCAGATTAAGGAATCACGAGGTTGTGTAGAAAGTTGATTGTGCTCATAAGTAAAAATGTGTTGGTGTTTTATTAGTGAAAGAGGCAGACATTAAAACGAAGCCCATGGTATGTGTATTTAAAAAACACGTAGTATTTATATAAAGAGTGAGAGCAGGACAGACATAAATCATTGAGATGATTGAAGTAAAGGGAAGAAGGAAACACTATATGAATAGGTTCAACATAATTATATTTATGTATATTATGATAATTGTTGACTAACATTTCCTTTTTCGGACTTGATAGCACAAGTTATAGGCGGAAATATGCACTGACGTATACGGAAGTAAAATTATGCCAAACGCATTCAGTGAAGAGATCCCTTCTTTCTCGGTCATTTATTGGTCATCGCCTGATTAGTGGTTAGTGTCGTTACTTGTATACTTTTATGAATATATCTTTAATAAAGAACGATGAAGACTGTAACATTATAAACATTGGCAACATCATTTTGGTATACAAGAAATGTATTACATTTTATTTCAGAACATAGTTTACATGCACTGCATGAAAATGTTGAAAACTGTACATGAGACATATCGAAATACATAGCTGTAACACCGGCTAGTCGGTGTTACAGTCACAACAGTTGTCGGTGTTGCAGTCGCGGCTGCTGGACATAAAAGCCAAAACTAGTATAAAATAGTTCTTGAGTCATTTTACAAGAGGTACTGTTTCACAGTTTACATAAAAATCATTCTTATAAAAGCAGAGTGGGGAAAATGCATAACTATGACTACCACATTCGTACATTGCACATTTACATAACACATTTCATTTCACATCTCCATTTCGATTCCTAGTGGATGAATATTAATTAAATTAAATGTCTTGATCTAATATGTGATCAGGATAATTGGCATGAAGATGAAAAATACATTTAAAAAAACAGGATGGAAAATTCATTCAACAAAGTACAAGATGGTACAGAACACGTAGTAAGAGCTAAAAGGATGTATTCAATTATTCATTATGCTTGCTTGGATATCAGCAAATCATTAAAATTAGTAATATTGTAATTATCTCAAAGACTCTCCCCTTTGTTTGCTAAACATAAATAAAAAAAAGTAAAGAAAGTTGGAGATCCTTTTATCACAATGACTGCAAGCATATTGCATGAAATGAATTTAAACGAAATGACTACAGAAATTAAATGGTACTGTTAAGGAAACACGTAACTCTAGCTCTCACTTTATATGCATCATCTGGTTTTGAATATATCATTGAACTCTGAAGAGGAGATTTATAACTTTGAAAATATGATTAATCCTTAATGTATCGAAAATGTGTTTTATAAATAATTGTGACAAGATTCACAAGTAATCATGTATTTATATGTCATCATACTATATGACTTTGTGTGTACGTTTTTTCATACGAGTTGCCTAGTTTGAAGAAGATATTAAACAGAATGAACTTAAGGAATCAAATCAGAAGTGAGTGTGTATTTGGATTTTACAGACGTGTTTCAATCAGGTATGATTATTTCAGATATGAATCAGTTTGTAAATTCCATTGTTAGCTGGATTACAGGCGCACGCCACAACGCCTAGTCGCTCATATTCATGAGAATAGCTCATATTTCGACCTAAAGAAACAAAATCATATCAAGTGTGAGAAAGATATATATAACGTAAACAAATATTGAAGTCCCGCTGTGCTTTAAACATATCTCAATGATATTGCTAAGCATTAAAGAAACCATATGGTAAATCAATTGAAGGAGTAAGCTTCCTAAACAAGGTTGCGTTTCGTAAACATTTCATGTTTAAACTTTGCAAGTTATTGCAACGATTAATCGAAAGAATATCAGAGAAGTTATTGATAATTTACCTGTCACTTGCTTATTATGACACTTATTGTATGGAGAGTACGAACAAGATTTGTTTTTACTAGTCTTTATAGGAACGCGGGATCAGTACAAACATAAGTTCTAACATTAGGTCAGATAATGTAATGTGGTAAATGGTATTACCGTATGGCATGTTATTCCGATGAAGCATGGCTGATCTTTCAAAATTATCGCCTCCAATCTCTTTACCAAAACCAATTTGTTTAAAAGTGGGTAAAGAATCCATCTTACGCGTGGGGGCTATGAGGACCATGATGAGAATAACCCAAGGATTCCTCCCAGAGCTCCGGCCAGCGCTGCTAAATGGAGTGGAGATGCTGATTTATTTGAGATGCTAACCTCCTCAGTGTCTCTAGGACGGGTGTTGATCCGGCGTGAAGTAGGTGGTGTTGAGGGGGCAGGAGTGGGCATGGCTGCATACACGAAAATAATTAAAATGACATAACTTATGATAAAGATAATAATGATATTAATGATAATAATATAAGTAGGTAGAATAATATGCCACGTTTCTATCACATGGGATGATCAAGGTGCCTACAAAGTACCATCATCACCCTGGCCCTAGCCCCGTTACCCTGAGACGCTCAGAGCATTCAGGGAATGACTTTCTACTAGGTTTTCCATTTACTACACCTGGGTGGAGAGTGTCACATTTAGATTAATGTCTAAAGTAATCCACAGTCAAGTGAAGTAATGAAACCGGGACATCACTTTTAACAATAATAATAGCTGGGGGTATTCAAATTCTTAATACAGTAAACAAACAAAAAGTGAAAACTATTGATAACTCTAAGAGAAGACTTACCACGGACTGCGATGTCATTGCTGGATCTGAAATACGTGCAATCTGGACAAACGCTTTCATCAATACATACCTAGGAAAGTTTCTACTATGCAAAAAAAAACTCAAAGAAACTCAAGCCACAATAAAAATAAAAGACTTTCAACCCGAGAAGAAATTGTACATATATAAAAAATGTTAACATTTGTATTTTCATTGACTTACAAATGCTGTATAATTTCCTTCGGGAACGTTGTTAAAATACACATGAGGGTCAACATCTCTTTGCTGTAAAATTAATCATTAAAAAAGTCATCATGAATAAACCCAACTACCGGAAATTAATAACATAAACTGAAGGAACATGGAGGTAAAAGACGCCATTGAGAAATATTCAAAGACAGCCGCTTGTTTTCCGCTTGTTTCTAAATGAACCAGTTTTTATTTGTCTCTTCCTTTACATCGTTTGTCATTTACGTACTAGGTGCATATTGCCACCATTTTAATTCAATTTACCACGGAAGTTGTTTTAGGTCAGGGGGAGATACTCCTATTTTAAGACATACGGGGGTGTGCCGCTCTAAGGCCAAAAACAAAAGATGTTGTATTGCCCTTTGCAACCGACCCCAACATCTTGAAATCTACGGTCGGCTTAAAAAAAAAAGGAAAAAAAAAGAAAGAGAAATATCAACCAAAAGAGGGAGTAAAAAAATAAAAAAGATTTCCGACCGACCGACCCATGTTTTGGCATCAAAGGGTAATACAAGATTTTTTTTTCTCAGGCCTAATAAGTAAATTTTCACACAAAAATCCCTAAACATGGGTCGCATTTTCAACAAAAATATCCCTAAACATGGTTTCGTTTTTTCGAAATTTTGAAAAATTTGAAATATGGGCTTTACTTGGAGAATAATCCGCCAAAGTAACCTTTAAAAATGGGTAGGGGTTTCGAGGCTTCAGCGGCACACCCCCGTTGAAACCAAATCTGAGTACCGCCCCCGGTGGTTAAGGTTGAACTGTATCTTATGTGAAGAATTAGATGAGCCATTTTTATATAACAAATCTCAATGAAATATGGCATTTCCTTGTAGAATTTATATAAAAAAAGATTAACACAAAAGAAATATAGCCTATTCCAAATGATTTCACATTTTATTTAGAAAATCCATGTCTTTCATAGAACTTTTTGTTAGGAAGTTTGGTCGTGAGTCTATCAAAAAAAAAAACAAAGTGAAAGAAAATGCATCATTATCCATTTTCTGATAGTGATGTAGCTTTTATGATTGTGATCTACATGCACATTCCACATTACTTCACACTAAAATTAAAAAGCTTAAAGACTGGTTGGACATGATTGATAATTTCCTTAGCATGGATTTTATACAAGACACATACAATTGCATTTGATATACTCACTGAATCAAAGTGTGCTTCAAAGAAGTGTACCATTCTGCGTTCTTTAACATCTACTATTTCCTCAAGCAAAACATGGTATCTAGGGTATGTCTTACTGGTACTCGGCCAAAATGAGACGACTACAGAACCATTGCTGATCTGACTAATGAATGGTTTGTATTCTGGCACCCAGTCCTGAGGAGAGTCTACAAAATAATGACGTACGAACAAACAAGTTCACTCCCAATACAGTCCTTAAAATGTATGTTATTAGCTTTAATATTTAAGAGCAAAATGACTATTTCATTTTTATGAATGGGAAACAGAATGAACGATTGTAGTAATCATTGATAAACCGCTTGTAAAATAACATGTACAATGTGTATACGATTGTATCATCTCTCAGCTACTTCTAAATATTCATGGTAATTTGTTTTGATACATTTCCATTAATCCCCTCAAATATAAAATAAATCGAACCATCAGTGTATTCACCCAATTGATGCAAGATTAATATCTTTATAAAACAAATCTGCAAGTACTTGTCCCACCGCTATCCCCAGTAACAACATGTTAACATACGGTGTTGACTATGCTTTTTCAAGCTTCACTGAATCAAGGAGATGTTCCAGAGGACTGGAAGAAGGCAGACGTAGTTCCCATCTTTAAGAAGGGAGAGCGGTGCCAAGCATTAACTACAGGCCAGTTTCACTGACATCTATTATCTGCAAGACGCTGGAACACATCGTATGCAGCAGTATCCTTGAGCACCTTGATGACTTTAATAATAATAATAATTAACAGTTCTTGTATAGCGCATAACACATAGTATTTAAAACATGTCCCTAAGCGCTTTAGAGAAAAATACAACAGAATACAAAGACAAGATGAACTGGGTAACAGACATA
>BEXV01001018.1:20661-31781 GCA_003118195.1 Hemicentrotus pulcherrimus
TCAGTATCTAAGAACTGTCAGTTTCTTCAAAATAAAGGGAAAGTGTCACTAAAATATATTATACTTAGTGGCAGGGGCGGCCGAGTGACATCCAATGTGGGGGGCACCAAGAATAAAGGGCACTTTCTGGGGGAAAAGGGCACCTACAAAGGAAAATCTCAAGGCGAGAATATAATTTTGTTAAGACATTGGTATATACCACTACATTGTGATTATATTATCAGGGATGATTTAAATATTTGTTTCACCTTAAACACCATTGCTTAAGCATCATACTTTGCAGCTGGGCGTGATGGTCTGAAAATTTATTTGCGAGGGAGCGAAACGAGCTAGAAAAAAGTTTAAGATGTGTGAGGTGGCAGTGCGAAAATTACTTCTTATAAAGAGGAAAAATCCCAATCCTGAAGGGGTTATAAGTAAAGAAAAGATCTTTGATAAGTAACATAAGTATATCATCCATAAATGCGTGCGATCGTAGCGAGCGAGCTTTGGGGGATATTGCTCTTAGTCGCTTGAAATTAGGGGCGCGTTTAATGATGAGAGGAAAAAGGGACACTTATCAGAAAAGAAAAGGAGCATGTGTCAAAGTACGAAGAGTATCATCAGAGGTGAAAATGGGGTACTTCTTACAGCTTCAAAAAGAGGCACTCACCAGGAATGAAAAAAGTCAGTCATGAGAATAGGAAATGGGCAGTTTGTGGCGGAAAAGGGGCCCCATCAGATTTTGATAGGGGCATTAATAAAAGGTGAAAAGGGCATTTATGAAAAGGGGATAGGTCACTTATTAGAAGGAAAAAAGGGGCACGTATCATTGTTAAAAGTGAAATTATCAGAGGCCGATGAAAAGAGGCCCTTATGGCCCTGAAAATTGGCAACGGCCAAATATGAAAAGGGGCAATTATGTGAATGAAAAAGGGGCACCTATATTAAAGGAAATGTGCATTTTGTTGAAAGAAAATGGGCACCGATCAGATTTTAAAGGGGCATTTATCGGAGGTATAGCGGGCACTTATCTGAAGTGAAAAGAGTAACTTTTCGTACCCGAAAAGGGTCATTTACCAGAGATGAAGGGGCATTTATGAGAAGAGAAGGGGCTCTTTTTTAAATGGGGGCATCTTTCATTAGAAAACGGGGCACTTCTTACAAAGGAAAAGGGGCACTTGTTACAGTAAAAGAGGCACCTCGCAGATTTGAATAGGGCAATTATCAAAGTTGAAGGGGGCACTTATCAAAAGTAAAAAGGGCACTTCTCGTACATGAAAAGGAGCACCCACTATATAGAAGGGCACTTATGAGAATGCGAAAGAAAATGGGAGCTAGTTGAAGGAAAAGGGATACGTGTGAAAATAAAAGGGGTACTTATCAGATGTAAATAGGGATAGGGGCACTTTTCCTATGTAAAAGGGGGCACTTTTCGGGTGCTTGAAAAAGTGGGGGCACTGTGCCCCCTTGCCCCCCTCCCCCCGGGAGGCGTTATTTTTTTCGGCGGCACAGATCGGGGTTAGGTGCATGTTGAGCCTATGGGAAATTAGGGTTAGGGTTAAATCAAGACCTCTTTAAAAAAAGAAGCCCCAATCTGTGCCGCAGAAGAAAAAAAAATAGCTCCCGGGAGGGCAGCCTCTGCTTTAATTATTAGTGGTAAAATGAAATTCGTTGAGCCTGCCTCGATCCGTGTGTGTTCATGCTCATGCATCCACAAGCAAGAGAGGAATCAACATCTGCGGGCGGGCAGTATGTAAACAAACGGACAGCGTACCTGCACGCAGCGTTGTGTAGCTCGCGTTGTGTACCGCTCGCGCGATCGCATAGTTTGCAGTTTGTACACTCGAGCTACTCTTGCTAGCATCTACTACTTACAGAACTCGCTAAATTAGCTGAGATACTGTCTGTCTCGTGTCTGAATGAAAACCAACTGAAACCGTTTCTCTTTGGGACAGCGGCTTTAAAAACATCTTGTAGAATTGAAGGTAATTAATTCATATTATTTTCTTTATGTATCGGGTTTTTTAAAAAAATTGCCGGGCCGTGTACGTGTGCAGCAGACTAGACTTCCAGTCGAGTCTTACAGTTGAAGTGGGCGTGGGGCTGAGACCAAGACTGAGTGATACTCTGGCCTGGGGCCGGGGCGCACAGCGCATGCATGCAGTACTCATCTCACAGTTGTTGTTGTTGTAGGTGATTGTTTAATGGCGTTCATTCTATATTGAATATATACGCCATAAATATCTTCAATTTTATAATAAATCGGTTTTACATAAGAAAACAGAGAAATAAGATTTGTAATGATAAAATTAATTAAATAGATCTAGTACGGTAACGCAATTTATTAGGAGTCTCTGGATGGTTTTCAACTTCGTGTGTTTCTGCTTTTTTAAAAGTTTAATCTGGTCACCCCGGTTTCGATTTCATGGAAAACTAGCTTTGCCCCGATGTGAAACAGGCTTCTCGGCTACTCGGTGTGAGTGTGCAGGGATCTTTTAATTTTGTAACGCACGCTGCCTAGACCACTCAGAAACACAGAAACACTAAATTGAGACACATCGTAAAGCTCGAGGCGCTCCTGAAACCGAATTTCCAATCCAAATTGTTATACAAATCTTATCACACTTATCACTATTTGTAAGCAAACATTTAAAGTGGGCTTTTTGTTAGTATCAATGCATAACAAATAGAACAAATTGAAATATGAACGTCTTTCTTTCATATTATATAATCAATACATACGAACATTATATTTCTTTATTTATTCCTCCTTTTATTCTCTTTATAGGAGAATCTCCTAAAATAAGCAAGAGGGGAAGGAAGTACTTCTGGCTTAAATTTTACTTAACTTGTAGGTAAACTTATTAATGAGGTCTCTTGTTTTATTTTCACATCACATAATGTTACCTGCTAGTGTCACTCTAATCCAGCCTCTGTACCGTTTTCGTTTAGCGCACCCAATCTGCTGATAAAATAACACACCCTCAACGTTGAAAGTAGACCTAACCATTCCTCGAAATCTGGGTCCTGTGGACGGAAATTTGGGGATTGCGCGATCAGTGGAGAGCCCGCGCTGTGTGTGTGGGGGATAAAAAGAACGAACGGACTGAATCTGGACTAGTGTCACTCGTGCATATTTGGCATAATAACTTGACTTAAATATCTAGGTTCTTACCATTAAATGTTTATATCTAAATGAATGATGAATGCTATAAAGGTGCAGGGTTCAGGAAGTTGTTGGATTAATATAAATATAAATTATTGACATGATTGAGTACCTCCTGCATTCCTGCTTGAACTTCAAGTTGAAGCTGAGCAAAGACTGAAACTGAAAGAGGTACTGGAGATGATGACCTGGGGTAGTGAGTTCAGTAGTCTTATAATCTAGAAAGAAGCTTTTTTTGAAAAAAAAACATTTGTTTGTGTAGTGATTCCAGCAAAAAGATTGTATTGAAAAATTGAACTGGAACTAAAATAAAATCTTGAATCTTGTCACTTTTTCATTTTAAATTTATATAGAAAATAAAAAGAAGGACTTAAAGCCAATCATAATAAACCTGAAGAGTTTCCTCCCTGGAACTATGAAGGACACACACTCTTTCTCCCAATACTATTTGTAAACAACCCTCTCTTTGTATGGGTGCTCATTTGCATAACAGAGTGTAATCCAAGTTTTCACAATGTGTAAACATGAAAAGGTCCCCTGCTTAGATATTACATAATAGGCAAGGATAGAGTGGTTGTGTAAAGTAGGATTAAGTCCAGTCTGTAATAACAGACAGCAAAGTCTGAACTATGGGTGTGATGACCAGTGCGTGGGGTACAGATCTACTTACATGCAAACACATTTGAACAGCCAACATACTTACATTTGGGATTCAAAGATAAAAACTTTGAACAGCCTGCTCTCAAAGTTATGGGAGACAAATCATTAAATTTTCTTATTAATACATGTACTGTATGTAGGAAGTTGTATTGATTCAAGGAACAATACACCTCTAAACTTTCCTAAATTATTGTATTTATTTAAAACTTGAAATTGACATGTTTTTGTCATTTATGCAGTGCAAAATATAGCTTTTTTTGCTCCCTTGTCGGACCACAATAACAAAATACACCACTATTTATGTTATAAACAAGGAGACAAACATTTTGTAACAACATAGTTTAGGAATTTTATTTTGGGTAGTAGTTATTTTCATTTTGCTCCTGAAGTCTGGCCTTGCCCAGTCATATATTTATAATAATATGAGGACTGCTGCATGCTGAGACTGAGTCAGAGATGTGTTTTATATAATTGTATACCTCTCTGAATCTTAACAGAAGATACATTTACATGTAATATTCCGCATTCTTAAATACTTGGTAAATACTTTTCAGGAAGCGTGCAATGATTTCATACATGTAAATTGTCAATACAATAAATCATGCTCCACATGTACATACATGTAGGATACATTGTAGTAATTGTCAATGACCAAAACAAAAGCAAACAGTGATTGTACTATGGCATGGGGTAAAGAAACAGGAAGTCTGAGCAAGTTGGTCTGAGGGGAAACACAGATTATCACTGGTCTCTTTCCTCATGTACATCCTGCTAGAGTAACCAGGATCTCTCTTCAACTACATATGTTTACTTTTCTTTTGTGATGTAAAAGATGATTGTGCAAAACCTACTCTTTTATTTTGAAGTTTGCATTTACAATTACATGTACACGTAGATGGAAAGTGAAATGTATCAACACATTAAAGTAAACACTTTATTTTGTGATTTCTTTTTCAGTTTGGTATTGATTTGAAGACGTCCACCATGCCAAGTGAAGATGTCCCAATGAGATTGGTTGGAAGGAGAAAGAATCAAAATGGTTCCCAAGGGTCAAGATCACCTACTGGATCACCATCAGGTTCACCTACCCATAGTGCACCTCACATACAGAGGATGGCTAGTACCATTTCTAACAAATCTATCAAAGGTATGTTACTCACGCACCTCCATGTCAAGCACTATATCACCTTTCATGTCATGAAATTGATCTCTTATTCTGTTGTTATGTCCTTAATCTTTCACATGAGTTACATGTACAGTACTTGTAAAATGGAATTTTCAATGTATACAATTCTAATTTTGTAAATCCCCCCTTTAGTTTTTTATTCTTTAGACTTTTCAAAAGATGTTTCTTAGAAATTATGATGGAAGACACGCTATATTTTCAGTGCTATACGTATGTTTTAACAGAGTATACTGATTTATTATTCATTTTTGCTAAATACATATATTCACATTTTGTACAGGTGTTACTACCTTATCTGTCTCACATGAAAAAGCAACCTCATTATCTTGAAAAGGAATTGGTTTCAAAGTTAAAATACTTTTAGTAGACAACTGAGTAACACAATGCTCACGGATATGTTAATTTAGTATTTCTAAATGAAAATGAAACGGTTCACACCACTTGTTTTGATTTCCTAGAAAGATAGCAAGTAATGAGTAAGGTTGATTCTTTGAATTGTTTAAGCATGGCACTATAGGCTTGAGTCATATGATGCTATTGGACTTGTGTGATATAGGGCAGAAGTAATTGGTTTCAGCAGAGTTGGTAATGAGAGTCGTACTGGAGGTTCATACTCCTCGCTCCCAGCTATCCTGTGCTTGAGCCTTTCATTGTATGCATAATGTATGGTTCTCATGTAGTGTACATACAATACGTGTTTGAGTACAGTCAAATACATGTATGTAGGACATACATGTAACTAGCTAGCACTGCAGTTTGGTACCTTAGTACAATCAGAAAAATGCACTTATGTTTTGTTTAATGGACTAGTATTGGTTAACATGAGGGAATACAATGCATGGCTATTTGCCAAATTGTATTTGGATGGTTCCAATAAGTTTATTTATAACACAAATCCATTACATTAGTCGATGGCACATATTTCCTGTTGATGTGTTATATTATGAAATACAAAGTGCTATCATTCTGAATGTGGGTCCATGCTATTACTATGAGGATGATTAACAATGTATTTGATGTTTATAAAAATTTTGATTTTTATGCCTCCGCCACCGAAGGTGGTGCCGGAGGCATCATGTTTTCGGGTTGTCCGTCCGTATGTCCGTCCGTACGTCCGTACGTCCGTCCCGTTTGACCGTTATCGCAATATCTCAAGAACCATTTAAGATTTAAACTTCAAACTTAAGGATAGTATGTATCATCATAGGAAGANATTGTATTTGGATGGTTCCAATAAGTTTATTTATAACACAAATCCATTACATGTACATTAGTCGATGGCACATATTTCCTGTTGATGTGTTATATTATGAAATACAAAGTGCTATCATTCTGAATGTGGGTCCATGCTATTATACTATGAGTATGATTAACAATGTATTTGATGTTTATAAAAATTTTGATTTTTTTTTTCTTCTTCATTTAAGAGATGCTTCATGACTTGTTGACTAACTCTATATATAATAGGCCTTTGTTCTTAGCATATCATTAACAAGCTTGTATATTGAATTCATACATATTCAATCAGTTTTAGGATTACTGCTAAGGCCCCCCCCCCCCTCCAAAAGAAAAAAAAAATGAGGATAAGATATGAAATTGATTTAAATGAGCATGACTTGATTTACGTGTTTGGCTTTCCAAGTTCATTATTTAATATTTATTTACAAACATCACTGATTTTCAAATCATGGAGAACTACAAAACATTAAATCATGATGCTTTCCATTAATTCCAATTGTTTAGAACCTAAGTTGGTAATTTTTCTGAATAACGCTCAAAGTATTCAAACTGTTTCTAATGTAATATGTGTTTTTAATGCCCTTACAGCAATGGATGTGTGCATCTTCCACAAAGGTGGTTCTGCTCATGAAATCTTTGTAGAGAACGCTTTAACAACAACAGCGGGAACTCTCTTCTCACAAATGATGGATTGTCTGACTTTACCAAATGAAGCATCTGAAATCTTTTCATTATGGCTTACATCTCCTCTTCTTGGTAAGATACTATATTTCATAATATTCATCCATGTTTCAAGTGTAATTATAGAAATAAGTTTTTGTCCATGACAGCCCCACCTTTTACACTTGTGTACAATGTATGTAGACCTGCTTATAATTTTGCTTCAGAGCAAGCAAAAAGAAAGAAAAGAAAGAAGAATGTAAGGATAACTTGACAAACATTGATTTGCAAATTTTGCCTAACTTTGAAGGTTTTGATTTTATATACATGTACTCAAACATCAAGTGCATTTTATTGATCCTGCAACAGATCTTGTGAGAATTATAATTACCGGTATGCATTTCTTTTTTGAAGACATTTCATTGCTTTGAATAGGAGGAGTGTACATACATACGGTACTGTAATCTGTATGTATGATTACCCAGAATTTTAAGTTTATTTTGACATAACATCAATAGAGAACTATATCTTTGATTATAATGTAGGTTGCAAGCGGGTGTAGTTTTGATGCCATTTACAGTGTAGGTTGACGTACATGTCTGTACCATGTTGTGATGTATGCTTGGTCATCAAAAAACAAGCTCATCTCCATCACCACAAAACACTGGGATATTGCCAAATAGCATACTGTCATCCAATTATACCAACCTGGCTCCAAGACCTTCATCTTTATTTGTATCTTCTTTGTCTCTGATCACTGCTGGGTTTAATCAAAAACATCATCCCTGGTTTTATAAAACATGTAGGCCTAATCGATGCAATCTGTTGTGGTATATCAAATAATTGACAGCTTTTATGATTAGGAAGAGATTCATGTGATGACAAGATACATCATGTGACAGCTTAGTGCCTAGTGGCTAGACTACTTAATGATGAAGGGAAGTTGTGGTGTCAATAAATGTGACCTTTTGGTTTCTGGTAGTGTGAGGTCAGAAGGTCACCTGGATGATATACATTATGATGAGATAATGTGAAGATATGTACATCACGGGTATTCCTGGTGTGTGTTTGGTTGGCATACAGTATATGTGATGATACATTTGAAACAATATCCTTGATTTATAAGGAATAGATGGATATGATATACATGTAGGAGTGATTGTAAACAAGTAAGCGAGATATAGCCTTGAGTAACCTTGTAGGCAAGTTCACAAGAATGAAAAAGGAAATGTTCATGCTGAGAGTGCTATCAAAGGTCATAGCAGACTGCATGGGTATATATTACCAGTACTTTCTAATTTCATTTCATTTTCAGACTGAATTTTTTCTCAGCAGGATTTCTTGAAAGTGAGCCCCTACTGCGAAATTTGTTTCTATAGGATAGGCCCATGCATATAACGCACATTTGTACACTAACATGCATTTTAAAACTTGCAAACATATCGACAATCCCAAATGTAATTTTCATGATCATTTGAGGAATTAAAAGTGTTCCTGCGTACTTAATCTTTAGTAATTTTTTGCTTTTTTTTTGGAGCAACTATTTCTATTTCCTTGAAAAGTGCAGCCCACTATCATATTTTGTCAATGCATTTTTTAAAATAAAAAGTGTTGATGTATTCTGCAGTTTGTGTGTGTACATGTATATATCGTACATCCTGTACATGAGAACCCATCTTTCCTCTTTTGTTATGTGTCATGGAATTCAGAAACTATTTCGTTGTAATTTAGTTTTGGTTGCCATGTGAGCAGTAGGCATAAAGGTTACTTTACTTTCCTGCCAGTTGACTGTAAAGGACATGTCACATCTGTTTCCATCTGATATGCTTTGACAGGAGCCATCATCTTGTTTACAAAATGCACTCTGTAGGCCTACAGGTACATGTACAGTACAAGATACATGTAGTAGCAACTTTTATAGTACATGAAGGATATACATGTATATACAAGTATGTTTTAAATGTTGAATGGACACTAGGCTTGTAGACTGAACTCACAAAAGGCCGATTGGAAAAGTTGATTGGAAAAGATGATTTTATGCCAGTTGCAAGGAAGTTTGAAACTATTAGAAACAGTATGCAAAACTATTCCCAACAAAGCTGTCACATCACTCTTTAAAAAAAACTATATACTGTATGTAGATATGGGCAGACATCACTGATGAGATAATATTAGATGGGGCGGGGGGATGGCTGAGAAACAGGATCACTGATCATGTGAAGTACCGTACATCATGTACAATGTACATAAAGTAGGCCTACATTATAATATTACAAATGTGGGCTGTCAACACTTTCCCTGATTGTTTCATGCGATGTACATGTACATGGAGTACTGTTAAAGTAAATTGTACTCACTGCCCAATGATCTTTTTTGTTTCATCCTGTAGCAAAATAATTATTTCAGATATAATGTGTGATATAAGTCCTGCGCATTAATACATACTGTACACTGTACTGTACTGTACACACTGCTACTTATCGATTATACAAAAAAGGAAAGAATAGTAAATATTCCTACTTTCTAAGTTTCTGACAGTGATGAAGTCATCATCACCACAAATTATATTTATGGATTATTCTCTAGCATTCTAAATTCAGAGCTATACTCTAGCAGTAGAGTAATTATGTGATACATAATATTATGACTAATTCATTGAACCATGCACCCTCCCATAATGTGTATAGATCTGTTTGATTGCCCCCCTTTAGCCTAAGTAATTACTTACTAAAGGTTCTTTATTGGAGGACGTACATGTAGAATGCTTTTATCCAACACCATTTGGGAGGCTGCCAACACCAGAGAAAGTATTGACCAGTTTCATAACATCCAACTAACGTCATAATCCATGTCGGCTGTCTTCTCCTCTGGTTTTAAAATATAATACTTACCCCAGATATGCATTGGTGCATTACATGTATCTGGAAATTTTCTACATGTATATAAATTGGTATTAGAAAGAAGAAAAAAAATTGTAGAGAATAAAAAATTGGATCATTTAAAATGAAATTTTTGTTTTGTTGGTAGCATAATAGTCTATAGGCTTCATACAGTTAATTCATCAGAATCTTTTTCTTTTCTTCTTTTTGTGAGTAATATTAAACCTGAAATAGAAATCATGCAAATAATGAATGTATAGAAAAAGAAAGGTGTTATTTTCTATTGTAGAAGTATGGAGAGTCATTTCCCTCACACAAGCCTTTCTTTCCCATTTATTTCCCTTTGTGGTCCCCTTCTTTTCCCCCGAGATAGCTCTCTTTATAATTTGCATAATGATATGAATTACTGACACTGTATTCACAGGGACCAAAGTGTTTCACATCACTGATGAAGCATTCAATGAGTTATTGTGGATATAATAGTCAAATGAGTTTGCTCTTCTCAGTGTAGCCTGGTAACGGATAGTTTGTGAGGAGCTCAAGGTGATATAGGCAGGGATACGCCAACACACAATGTACATAATAAATAATTAATCATCAATTAAATCGCTAGGCTCTTATCCTACATCAAACCGGATAATCAGTCGGACTATAATGTTTAAAAATTGGAATTCCTTATTTCATTAAGTGTTATGTACAGTGTATCATAATTCTCTCTTTTTTAACTCCTGAATGATACATTGTAATTTTGCTCATAATTCTTATTAGGTGTCAGTACTTTTTAAAATATGCACATTTTTTGTAAGTTCTTCAATCTTGAAGAGGCACTCCCGTATCATGTGACATTTTTGTTGTTCACTGATTTAATTTTTATATCAGTTTTTTCTTCTTCATTTTTTAAATTCACTGGTATTTTAGCACCTTCCCCAGCAGGCATGTAGAAAAGCTTAAGGTCATATTACTAATTACTTGCATGTTGTATAGTGGTTTTTTCCTTCCAAACACACAACAAAGTAGGAATTTCGCTTATTCAAGAAAATATTATTCTCCGTGCTTGATTTCCATGCTGTCTTGCTGGTCATAGCATTATTGTTCCCAGTGACACATACCAATACAAGACAACAATGTTCATTTGATACCAGAAGTACCTGAAGTAAAATGTGATGAAGTTAATGATTTGAGCACACAGGAAATTGTTAGTGTAAAAAGAGGAAGCTTTTGGTGCTTAGCCATGAATGAGATGATCTCCCTGCTGACTGATAGTAAATGATAATCCCATGAATGAGATGATCTCCCTGCTGACTGATAGTAAATGATAATCCCATGAATGAGATGATCTCCCTGCTGA
>BEXV01001018.1:33262-49214 GCA_003118195.1 Hemicentrotus pulcherrimus
AATGTGAAAGAGGATGTCATTTAAGACACATTTCTGCAAGGATTTTCAAAACAAGTGCGTTTAGAGTTGAATATTGCTTTATAGAGCTTTATAACCCTGTGTACCCAATGTGTAGTAATAACACTCATTTGGATGCTTGATGTTCATGTACATGTACACATGGCTTATTAATGCATTTAGGTGTGCGTTAATTGTAAACAAGTTTTTCCTTTTTGAGTAAGATCTTGTATTCTTATCTTTTGATCTGTATTTTGCACACAATATGTTATACGAGTTGTGGGATGTACATGTACACAATAGCACAGTCTTACTCACTGTCACAGATAGTGCTGCACGTCATGAATAAAATCAATATGTTCCATTATTCATGGACATGGCTAGTCACTTTGCTGCAATAATGGTGGTAGAGAGACAATACATGTCTTACAGACCGCAATCAATGAACTTACAAACCAGAACCACTACAATAGTATATTTTTACCACTCATCAACAATGAAAACAACTACCCATATCCCACACATCACAGTATTATACTGCACATCCTCTTCAAAAGTTTGTTGCTCATACTACTCTGTCCCTGTTTGATATTAAAAGGCCAGGAATAGATATATTGTAATTACTGTAAGGCAGGCCTTCTCGAAGTGCCAAAACAAAAAGAATTTGTAGTTGAAGTGCCACCCTGTATGGTTGACTGTGCTGCAAGGGAGCGTAGCCACCGAGCCGAAAATGGGTGGGGTCCAGGGGCGAAGCCCTAACGGGGGGTAGCAGGGGGCAGAGCACCCACAAGCTGGTGGATTTAGGGCTAAGGCGCAAATGGGGCATTTTTAGCACCATTCCATTCCCCAATATATCATAATTTCATATTGATGTGAAAACTAATACAATTCCTGGGTACAATTACACTGGAGGTATATATGATTATAATATAAATATTTTCTTTCTTTTTTCTTTTTGTTGTTGTTGCAACAGTCGCGCCACTCCGACTGACCGCAAGCACCACGCCACAAGTGGTGCGCGAGCCGCCAGTTGAGAAGGCCTGCTGTAAGGCCATTATAATTCAGGAAATATGCTAAGTGATTCCATTCAATTTTTGATAACTTATCAAAAAGCAGTCCGTATCATGAAATCCACTGCGATCAAATTGAAAGTGGAATGTAGTTCTAATTTATATTGGAGCCACATGATTATATTTTAATTGAACTCTCTTTGACCATTGTTTCAGAGAAGACATAACAGTTACGTGGAAGTAGAATTTATGGTTAGTTGGCTACCTACTGTACATCATACAATACTTTTGACTAATTTGATTGTTGGTACTTGCATGTTTCAATCTTGAAAAGACCAGCTCTGAAGCTGGGATGTTACTAGATAATTATGAACTGATGAACTATTAAGTGGTTTTATGACCTTGCACTTGTTTTCAATGACGGAGAGTAAATTAATCAAACCCACACACCTTTGTTTACCTGAAATCATACTAGCACGTGAGTAGTAACTCGTTTGTGAATGTGTATTGGTACTGTCAGATATGCTTCATGCTCAGGTCAATCCCATGACCTTCACTATAGCGTCTACTCCTCTGCTATCAACATTTCCTTTCATGTCATTATAAACAAACACTTGAATTAAATTTTATTTCACCATGACAATAATTATACATTTAGTAACTGGAGCCAAAAAATAGCATGAGCTAGTCCAAAAACATATTAAAGGGATCCGGTAACTTTGTTTCAGATTCTGAAACAAAATTCTGGATTTAGCTCATGATGCAATGATAATTATAAACCTTTAGGTCAGTCAGGAACCCCATGACTTTTACAAGCCGATCACCTGACTGATTATCAAGATATTTATGATTGGAATTACAAATTTTGAAAACCGTTCGCCTGACGGTTTTCATAACACTGCAGTCTATTGGGGAAAACGAGTACCCGGTATTGTAAAACCGGTCACTCAAAGATTTTTACTTTTTTGAGGCACTTCTTGATTATTTTGAAGCACAATTTTTTCAGGGCTTCAATATTACAACATATCACAGACATTGATAACATGTAGGGCCATGTATCTAAGATTTAACATTGTTAAATGATCCCTTTAAAGAGAATTATAAATCCAAACTTACAAATGTAGATTGTATGTGTATGTGAAAATGAAGGAGTACTGTACATTACCAAACACACTGTGTTCAAGGATTAGTTTTGTAATCATATCAATTTCGTTTTTTATACTCCATGTCTTTAAAAAAAATTAAATCCTTGTCTTCATTTAGAAAAAAAGTATGTTGCTTCATCGAAAAACCATGATTTTAAAGAAAATTGACTAGCGGAGTACATTGTAGCGGTAGTTTCAATAATAAATATGATGAGGAAACAGTCACACTAGTTTACATGTAGTGTGAGAGTCTCTATTCCTTCTTGACATTTTCCTGTCCATACCCAACCCAACAAAATATATCTGTGTAAAACTAAAATATTCGCAAATTACTTATTCTTGCCTAAATTTACATTTAGATTTCCACCATCCCTGTTCCTCAATCAAGTTTAATATCTGGTTGAAAAGAGTCATAAAGGATTCATTCAAGCAGCTTTGATGGATGTTCATAAGATCTCAAAAGCCCATTGACACATATTGTGCCATAGGAGGTCAAATTTTTACTCCTTCAATAGAACTTATTTTTTTATTTTCAATGCATTCATATCTCTGCCAGAGTGGCAGTTTCTAATTGGTTGGGCTTCATTTTATACAATACAGTGTTGTCCCCACTGCCTACACCGTACATGTATAACTTTAAACAAAAACAAAACTTTTTTTTATTTGTATGTTTTTTATATTTATACTGCACCTGAAGGGTTGTACACAGATTTCTGGCATTTCCTTTATTGTATAGTACTTTTGAGTACATTGAGAGTACTCGCAATACACGGTAGTGGGAACTTACCTACCATCATTCAAACTCTGTCAAAGTTCAGAACAACACTCAGATATGAGTGAATCAGGTAAATATTTGCCCACCGAGTTAACAGCATGTGCTTAAGGCTGCTAGCTTGCAAAGTGAAACAGGATTAATCAGATTCAATGATTGCCTGTTGAGATGTTTGTTTGAGCAAGTTGTACTAATTTACTCAGGTGTGCACATGAAGAGTTAAGTGCGTTCTGAGGAGAAATTTTAATGTTCTATAATACATGACCATATACAGAGTAGTCTGCATTCATAAGGCATTACTGAATGACTTACAGATGACTATGTACCTGTAGATGTTTATCCCCTTCAAGTCAATTAAATAAGTACAAGGAATCATTCTTTAAAGAGAAATATCTTAACACCAGTAAGGCAGAATCCCAAAACGTTTCCCCTCTTGCACAAAATTGTATTGACAATAACGGAAAGATTTAGGGCTAGTTACTTCAGTGCTTGGCGTTTTAAGCTAGATATATTCCCAGAGATGGTAATTTGAATGAGTGCATTGTATCTTGGTTTGAAAATTTGATTTATTTCATGTATTGAAAATGATCTATCAATTTATGAAAGGAGTGCATTCAAATAGACAGCAAACTGATTTATTGTAGACTCTAATGACCAATTACTTTACTGATATTTTGCATTCTTTGGAATCTTTTTACCCTTATGTGACTGACTGATGACTCTCTACTGGAAGGGGGGAAATTGATTTATAAATTATTTATTGTTTATAATACTTCATACATGTATTAGCTAAGCTCATGATGATAGCTAGACCTTTCTACACCACCCCATTTTCTTCTTTATTCTCTCCTTTGTACAATGATAAGCCAGTGAGATTTATCTTTTTCTCTATTGTTCCCCTCCCTCTCTCATCACTCCACCCCCTCCATCATTCCCCACCCCATCTACACTGTCTCTCTCTTTTATTATGATCTTGGCTGTCTTGTTTCTTCTCAGTCTGTTTCTCCTGTCTTAATGTCTTGTTTCTCTTTATTATTTTCTTTACAGAATTACAGCTGAAACCTCACCACATACCTTTCAGATTATGTAGACAGTGGCCTGATCTTCTTGATAAATATACAACACACAGTGAAGAGGCAAAAGCAAATGGTAAGCACCCATTTAAGGTCATATCTTTTCTGCCCGTCCCCCATCCCCTCCCCTTTCACATCTCCCTGTTTCTTTGGCATCTGATTTTTTCCCCTTCTTTTAAAAAAATATCTGTAAAGCGCTTAGAGACATTGTATTAAGCGCTATATAAAAATGGAATATAATTATTATAATTCTTGTACCCTCACTTTCACATGTTGATAGTAGTATAAGATATGATTATAACGCAATGACTCTTCCAGTCATAATAAACACACCCTTTGCTCAGCATTGCCATTGTGCAACTGTAATATATCTGAGACAGGATGTTAATATCTCGTATACAGGAACTGGATTCTTGTTAAGAGGATGTGTATCAAGAGGATTTGATTGTGACCTCTAGATATGGATCATTCCTCAGTGTTTTCACATGAATATACACTCTAGTTATCAAGCAATGGGCTTATTCTACTGATTAATGTATTCAAGTTGAGAAACTCTCTATACGCAAGATCAAGAATAATGCATGTTCAAATGAGTTGAGGAAGTTGCAATATATAAATTATCTTGCTCTAAGAGCTGTATGAGTGGTAATACCTCAGTCTCAAGGTTTTTATCTAGTCCCTCATATTTCTGTTTGCTCCCATCTTCTTTATGTCACAGATGAACCAGTTGTATCTTTCCAAAGAAATGCATTCTACCCAAAGGATTCAGAAAAAAAGGTGAGTACCTGTACTAAAATTGCATTTGGCCAAAGTCATGGTTTAAGTCCTTGTTAAACTGAAGGAAAAAAACATTTATCGGTAGGAGAGACACAACACTATCATTAATTGAACTATTTTGCAGTGTGTTTAAATTAAGAGTATATACATTATGAATATGTTATATAGCTCTACATGATAACTGTCCTTGAATATAGTGTAGTAGTAAGAATTAGCCAATTAGTTTAAATGTATTTAATTGAAATGTCAAAGGACCAAAGATTGGGTATTTACATATTATTGTCATGGAAATAATGCAATGTCTGTGTTAGAGAAACCCGTTAAAAGTGACGTTCTTTCCAAGGTATGAGATGCAATGTGAAATGAATATAGTTATGTGATGTCCTTTTCAATTATGATTTGAATTTACAGGTCACGAATGGGAAGATAAAGAGTAGATTATTTGAGGAAGCAAAGGGTAACATCTTGAATGGTATGTACCCTTGTGAGGCTGAAGACTATGAATACCTAGCTGGTCTGCTAGCTTACCTGGAGTTTGGAGCATTCAATGCTGAACTACATCAAATGGGATTCTTCAAGTAAGTATATCAACAAAGAGTATTAAGCACCTGCTAGAACCAGTTGGGTGTTAATTCCTGTGATCAATACAGAGTTAACTCCTTTCTGGCTCTCAACAGATGATATGTTAGGATGATGGTGATTTTGATGATAGTGATGGGTGATGATGATGATTGGTGGTGTTTTTGATTGATGATGATGATGATGATGATGATGATGTTGATAGTGATGATGATGATTAACGATGATGATGATGATGATTAACGATGATGATGATGATGATGATGATTAATGATGATGATGATGATGATGATGATGATGATGATTAACGATGATGATGATGATGATGATGATTAATGATGATGATGATGATGATGATGATTAACGATGATGATGATAATGATGATGATGATTAACGATGATAGTGATGATGATGATTAACGATGATGATGATGATGATGATTAATGATGATGGTGATGATAATGATTAATGATGATGATGATGACGATGATGATGATGATGATGATGATGATGATTATGATATCGATGATGGTGGTGGTGATGATGATGGTGGTGGGGATGATGATAATGATGATGATAATGGTGATGATGATGGTGATGATGATGGTGATAATGATTAATGATGATAATGATGATGATGGTGATAATCATGAATCATGATGATGATGATGATCAAGAGGAGGATGAATTATGCATGAAGGGCTTGTAACAATATGTCGGGAATAAATGTTGACAATATATAGCCATGCTGATACTGACTGATGATTTAAAATGACTATATCATTTTAAGCAGACATTTGTTTTGGGTGATAAAATAAGACTTGTGTCCTAAATGAAACTAAGTATCACTTAGCTTGGTACTGACTCTAAGAAACAAAATCGTTTGTTTTAATTATTGTCACACCTATCCAATCAAAATGAATATGTACTCCTAAAGGGAGTATCTGAAAAGTGTAAGAAACTGGTCATAAATATACATGTACTTGTATCTCCTCTGTTTTGTTCCCCAGGGATAATGATCTGAAGAAGATCTTACCAACATGTATGTTCAAAGGAGGTAGCCGTTGGTCGATCGTTAAAGGTCGTACAGGAGCCATGATGTCTGTAGAAGCTAGTATTCTGAGACATTGGAGTCATTTCTCAGAACAGAACACCTCCAGACAGGAATACCATCATCTCTTTCTTGAGTTCTGCTGGAAGCTACCTTTCTATGGGTACGTACAAGACATGAAGTTATCATAGTCACTATGGTGATGGTGCTTAAGCAGAGTTACATGCTTGCTTTAAAATGTTCAATTCTCTTGACCAATTCTACTGGATATTGAGTCAACTGAACCCGTTTTATATGTAGTTCTTTTCCTTTTCTTGTTGTCCTGCAGTATGTTTTAGCTTTGTATGTTGAAGAGTACACACATTGATGAGAACATGTACATGTTTCTCAAACTTTCCTTTTGTTTAATATTAAGGGCCTTCAAACATAATGCTAGTTATATTTGAGATTGGTACTTGGTAATATCCAACTACTGCTTTTTAGGAGACTTACCAATCTTTTTATTTTTTTTGACAGGTCTGTGTTTTTCAGGGGACAGATAGAAAAGACAGGACGTTTATCTGTCAAAGTTCGGGACTCTGCAGACAGGAAGGTCTATGTTGGCATCAACAGAGATGGAGTATTTGTCATTGATCATCAGAAACAGGTTTGTTTTTACATTTACATTTACTCCTCCATTTCCCATGTACTCCCAGCAAATGTTGAGGATATCAGTATTTTGGTGCTATCAGATAACCAAAGTGATAGAAACCTCACCGATTTTAATATTATTGTATAACAGCATTTGTTTATAACTAAATGAAATTTCATTTACAAATGACCAGATAAGATTGATCAAGCCAGAAGGCAAAAATTATGAGGATAAATTGCTCAAAAGTTGTACTGCTATCTGTAACGTTATGCAGTTTAAGAAGAAGAAAAAGAAGAATTTGAACCTGACTGCACAAAGTGTGCTGTATATTGATATTGAATGTTAGTATTGCTACAGTATTTTGCCATTTCAGCTGTTTATACTTGATTTCTTTCAAGAGTTTTATAATCTAGGATTGGTTGGTATCTCTTAGTAGAAGCCTCTTCTACCATATATCCCGGGTTGAGTTTGATAACATGATATCTTTCTATGTTTGGTTTTCAGGAGCTTCTTCTGGGACTGAAGTATGACGAGTTATCATGGGAGTTCACAGAGCCTGCTAGGAAGGAGCTAGATTGTCTACCGTGTCTCTGGTTAGAGTTTGATAACAGGGAGGGTGGAAAGTGGCGCAGTAAAGTTTTACAGATCTTCTCCAGACAGGTAAGTTTCTTAATTATGGCACCCATCCTCATGTTAATCAGAATATGTTTAAAGGCAATTATAGATTCCAATCTATATTCAATAATTGGGTTTCAGAGGGCCTTTAGATAACTGAGTGTGCTCTTTTGTATGTAGGCAAAGAAAAATTGCTATCTATTTCATATAAACTCATCAATGGAATTACTATTAGTATGTTGAAGGTTGTTGATGTAATTTCTTATGTTAATGGGTAAAAAGTATATGAACATGAAAACAGATGGTTTATCAAACAGAAGCTGTTTGACTTGAGGAGTAACCTATTATAATATAAGGTACTCTTACCATTTGGGGAATGCTAAATATTGAAGAAATTAGATTGCATGCAACTATGTTTATATTTTATACACTTGTAGATGACTATTATCATTTATGAACCATGAACCCTTTGTATTGCAGGCTGTTATGATGAATGCTTTCATTGAGGCATGTGTTGATGAGCTGAATAAACGAGATATGGAGAATGTTATCCAGAGAACAGATCATACTGTCATGGGAGGTCTTCTAAGGTAAATATTACCCGTATTCATTACATTCAAGCATGATCCCTAAGCTAGCTCTGTAGTATTTACTTGTAAAGCTATTCATCACATCCGCTATTTCTTTTTTATTATTCTCTACAATATAATGAACATATTATAGCTTTCCCCAAATTTTCTATTTCTCTATCTAGAAGTTATTCTATCTTTCTGAAATGAAGAAACTACCACACTCTTGTTTTCATAGTTTACCTTCTTCCAACCAACTTGTTGATCATTTAGTTTGCTAGAGCTTTCTGTAGATCACATCTGTTTGCTTATTCTTGTTCACTCATCTTTTTGCCAAACCTATTTATAAACAAATACTCACAAAATAAAAGTGAGCAAAGCACAGCTATGGCAACACACTATGCTTTACTGGTTAATCCTGCAACAAAATGTTTTATTCAAGATGTGTATTGCAACTAATGAGACGGTAAAGTCCACAATTAATATGAAAAGCAAATATATGATTATGTAATAGTATCAATATTACACCATTACTGCCACAACAACAAATGCTTATTATTTTAGTAAGGATTAAACTATTTGCTTAGTTTAAAATTCAAATCTTCATTGCATGAGCTTTCTAGTTCAAATATAGACATTGTCACAAGCATTAATGTACAAAATGCCATATTGTTTTATGATCATGCAGCTCCACTTTTCCAAGAAGTAAACCTCATAAGTAAGTTCACAGTAAGGCATCTTGCCCTGTGTCATAACATTGCTGTGCCATGATCTTAAACCTAACCCATGTGATGTGTGATGTTTGTGTTGATATTGAATGTATTATAAGCAAAGGATTTTCTGGGATTGTTGTGAGTTAAAATTTACTTTTACTCACCTAGGTTTAACGAATGCAAGTAACCATGAAGGACTGCATACTATTACTTTTATATGGAGGCTTCTGCTCTGAGAAAACTTGATTTAAAACGCATTCTTTTAACCATACTACTAACATCACTACCTTTTCAACCTAGCCAATTCCCCATAGTCAATGGGTCCCTTATTCCCTGTATGTGTAAGCTGTCTATACAAACCCTCTTTCTAGTCTAATCTCTTTTAATCCCATAATTTAGATTTACAATTCTCCTGGAGGGGTAAACCTTTTGATTGTGTGTTTTAAGATTCAAAGAGAGGATCAGTTTTGAGTCATGCATTGTTCCTTATTGTTGGCACTGGGTATAACCTCCTGGGATGTGTTCTTCACCAGTGCTTCTAAAGTTCTTAGGTCTTTTGAAAACAATTTCTTCTTAGAATTGTTGTGAGTGGGCAAATCACACAATAACTCTTTGGCAGGCTGACAACAAATATTTTAGTAGTACTCCACTATGACTTCAGAATCAGAAAATCATTGTACTTTAGACTGTTTTGTAAATAAAGTACTCCAAAATAGTGTTTATAGTATATGCATCCAGCATGCCATAAATCATTCCTCATTAGAATTGGTTGGGTGATTCAAAATGTCATTAAAAGCCTTGTGCAGTCAATACACACTGAAGATAGCAAAGAAGAAAACAAAATATATGTGAATACTGACTTGTGTATGAATTTAACATTCTAATAAGATAAAGTACACTCAGTATGTATTCTCTACACTGGATTTAATTGCATGTTATCATAACGTTTGCTCTTGTTTTGTTTGTGCACATTAACTCTTTGACTAATAGCAATGAGAATAACAGTAGCACCGTAACAACCCAGGATGAGCCTGATGCACCCATGTCACCACACAGGTATACATCACATCAATATGCAGTCATTCAATAGATCGGGCAAACATTATGCACTCTCTTTACTGGGATTCTGTGATCATACATCACAAGTAGCTTGACTTGCATGGTATCATAATCATGAATAACATAGAAGTATAGAATTTGGTAAATTTACATGGATAATGATTTATTTTCACAAAATGGACTGAGATTTGAAGAAGGGTTTATTATATTACTGCAAATGTTTCTCCAAAATCTTTTGTATTGGTGGATTGCAGCTATAACTTATGTTTTGTTTCACACAGGATTTAATAGACAGATTAACATTATAAAATGCCATAATATTTTCCTTTTCTTGTAATGGAATCACCATTGTTTATGTCAATTTCAAATTAATATGTTCTTATCATTAAAATGTGACAGAGATATAGTAGTAATACATTAATATCCTTGTTTCATGTTGATTTCTTGTGATTTACTGATACTCCATTTTTTGTTTTTATTAGTTTTCTGTACAGTATTATTTATTCTTTTTAATCTATTTAAACAAACAAAAAATTTAAAGAAGAAGAAAATACTTCACTTGTTTTGAAAAGATCTTTCAGCAATATAGATCATTTATTACATCTTTATCAATAATTAAAAGTAAACCATGAGGAATATTTTCCATACATAGATGATTATTAACCAGTTTCATTCTGATAATTACAGAGCTGCTCTTGATGCTACTGCACCAGTCTTTGGGACGTTACCAACCCGTGATCCTAAGACAGGATTGTGTAGCAAGATGGATAGGTTGTGTCTCTCTACATTCTCAAATACAGGTAGGTTGTAAGAGATTAGAAGTTTGGAATATGTGTTGTTTATCACTAAATAGGATGCATATTCAAGTTTAAAGGTGTGAATGAAGATGCCATTGCTGGCAGGTATTGCAAAATTTTACAAACAAGTAATGTTCATAGACGTTAATGGAGTTAAAATTAATGGTAAAATGTTCCCAATTTGATAATCCTTTTTAGATCATTTTATCAACCATTCTCATGATGATTTGTCTTTGTCTGTTTACAGGTGAACTGATAAGCATGAAGCCAAAGGTCAAGAGGTCATTCACGTTCCATAGTCTGTTTGGAAGGTGAGCTTAACTCCATCTGGTTCAGAAGCACCATTTGATTCCTGACAAGAGCTCTAGAACATTTATTTACCATAACAGACAGTCTGTGACCTTGCTAATAGACAATGGTTGAACAGTCATGTTGGACATTGGATGGTGTCAGTCGTTAACATATTGTTATAAAGCATTGAACTACATATGTATTTGGAAGTCTGGAGACAATCCATAATAGACGAGTTGAATGCCGTTCCTAATGTTCACCTGTTCAATGGATTACCGTATGTGACTTCTATATCAAGAATGGAATCATTGTAATAATCATCACACTGACTGCTCCTCTGGACCTGATGCCAGGACGTCCAGTTCCATATTATCAATGCAACTTGGATATAACAGTTACGCATAATAACGTTGTGATGATTTAGATTGAATAGGTCATTCTATTATCAACTCGTAAAGGCTAGAATATTTTTTGTGTTGTATGATACTATAGAATAATGCCTTTTTTTCTTCTTCAAAATCATGATACGTAAATAGCCTAGGAAAGATGATACATTTAAATGATATCAACAACAATGCAAATTTGACTGATTTGGATAAATACATAATAAATGTTGTAAAACCATATCCTCATTGGACCATAATTGTCATTACTATAGGTTTTTCATTTTTTTTGTACAATTTAAAAAAGTTGATGGCAGATTTTAATTAGTTTAATTCTTAATATATCTGGGTTTGAAATTTGCAATATGTTTCTTTTGACACTGCCCATTTCAAGGTATTTGAAATATTTTGTTAAACTAATGCATGTTTTTTGTTTTTTGACTATCCAAGTATTTGAATTGGGGGATCTGTTTATATTTAGAGTACTGAAATCCACTTTCACATACAGTTCATTGTACAGTAGTAAACAATCTGACATTGTCCTTATCTATCCATGGAAGACTTGACCAAGAATTCCCTGGATTACACCCATAGGAAGTAATGAAATCATCTTCAGTTAGTTGCTTTGAATGACAGGAAGGTGCATCATTTTGTGATGCACATTCTAGAATGTATTATTACAAGGAAATGTGGTCTGCTGAAGTAGTCATTCTCAGTTCTCATGTTGAAAATAGTGATGTGATGTGAATCCATGTAAAGGAGATGATACACTTCCTGGTACATGTAGGTGAAAGGGAAATACCCACATGATCAAAAACATAAACAGAGAATGTGGAATCAATGTATGTTAAATGTGCATTTAAAGATATGTTAATATTGTACAGGAATGTGTGCATTGGTGTATTGGTGAACAATTTGAATTAAATCTTAAAAGGATAAAATGACAAAACACACTTATGTTAGTGGGTGATTGATGTGGTGATTAGATAAGAATAATAGTTTAATTATTTCAAATATATGAATGCCTATATTGTAGGTGAATTTAAAACCAAAGTATATGATATTTGTGATAATGTCTATTGTATCAAAGCAACTCTTTCATGTAATTATCAGCAAAGTCGTGTAAATAAGAGTTTTAAAGTGTGATTTATATGTTGTATATTTGCCAATATGGTACTTAAACCTATACAAGAACAGTACTTGCATGATTTTAAGATGGAACATAATGAATAATTTGGAATGGTTTTATTGATGGAATAGTTGTATTTGTGCATATTTATGGGTGTGGTTTGAACTTGAAAGTGGCTTTTAGACAGTTTACAAGGGTTTATCCAGCTGATATTATAGGTGATTTAAGAAATGGAATTGAAAGTACTTTGATCATATTTGTGAGAAAAGTTAAGATAGGCACTGCAAAACAAAAAACAGAAATCACACAATTTATCCTCTCCCAATAGTTAGCAAAAGGTATGTTAATATTTGTTGTTCAAATAAGTTTAATTTTACTTAAAACTTTTATTAGCTTAAAATGAGATCAAAATAATGTCTAGATCATTTGTTTTTATCTAGATTCAACTTTTTTTTTTTTAAATTTCATTTTTAAAAATTTAATTTCACTTTAATAAGCCTCTATGTGGAGTGTTTTCTTTTCACTGATGTACTGAATATTAATTTCTGTTACCGTAATTTTGAAATGAATGATTTATTCTTCCGAGATGTCATGTGACCAAAGTAACTGTACCAATTATATTGTTTATATTTGGGCCAAGTTATGCAAAGTATATCCCAGCTATTGCTATGTCAGCTATCCTCCTGCAAGTCTTGATAATCACCTGTGTAGATTATTGGTAGCCTTTGATACAGACTTTTGTAAAATATTAGAGTGTGCAATATACATTATCCTTTCTGAAGAAAGTTTGTTGATAGATCACCCAAAATAGGAAATAGTGACATAGTCCAAGTAGTCTGGTTTGGGGATGTTGCAATGTCATCGGAGCTGGCTGCACAACGTTAAATAATCTTAGTACATGTATATGATCATATGATGCACATTTGTGCAATATAGATTTAAGATCAGCTAATTTTTATCATTTTTCTGAATGTGCATTTTCAGAACAATGTTTTTGTTGTGTTTGTGTGTCTTGCATGCTTCCATTTTTCCCTTCAAATCTTATTTTTATATTGATTTTTATCTAATTGAATTATGATGCCCTGAATGACAAAAAACATTCTCGTTCATGCAAATTATAGTTATAGATAAAAATATATATCGCAGACTTAAAATATTAGACTAAGGAGTACTACATGTTACCTCCTCGCCTGGGGAAAACAAGTTGAATATTTAGCTGTTCCTGCTGTGCCATGATGTGATTTCCAAAATAATTTTCAAAATCTTTGATGCTAAAGTGATTCAACAGAACGTAATTGGTACCCGTGTTGCCAAGTCACTTTTCAGTTATAATCTTAATTGTTGTTGCCTGGTTATGAACCTTTATAATATGCATTGCAAACTCATCCATTAAAACATACTAAACAATGAATTGGTTTTATATGTGTCTTTATTACCAAACCAGACTTTAAATTATGTTCTGACATATCTTTCATGTGATACAGACAATGTTACAATGTGTTTTTTTGTAGATTTTTGGATCTCGGATTAATAGAAATCGAAGATGGTGTTGAGGGCTCCTGTTACATATATGCTATATAACTACCTGAAATAATAAGTTATCTATTTGAGTAACATACTTTGAAATGCCCTTTTGTCTTTTAGAAAGCTCTTCTTGAAGAGAGTGAGTGATGATGGTAATAAAAGTGAAATAAAGAAAGAAAGAAAAAACAGTACATATATATACATTTGATTCTATTGATTTGATTTAATTTATTAACAATCATGATAGAACATATTTCTAAGTACCGGTATATCAGAAATCTTAAAAATGATTGCAAATTCATCAGGAATCAAACACAACACACTTTTTTTCTAATAAAAACGGTGAATAAAACCATAGTATGGAAGAACAAATGATTAGTACCGTATATCAATCCATTATACATATTCAACAACACTAATGAACAAAGACAAAGTTTTAGCACGTAAATTTGTTCAATGCTATTCAATTCTCTAGGACCAATCATTCATTCTGAGCAATGTAAGTATATAAAAATGGACTATTGCAACCGATGTCTGAGATAGAAAATATAAGTAATGTTTAAGCATTATGTAAACATATACCCACACCCAAATAGTAAGGAACAACATGTCTTTTTCCTACACTGGCATGGTCTACTTTTGTAAGGGGGAAAGAAAAAAAAAAAGCATCTTTTATAGCAATATCAACTCTCATTAAAGTTGTTTGCCTTTCAATTATGTTTACAGCATATATGTCCTATTTGAAATTGATTGCATTTATGTATTTTGTCTTGGCTATATCTCCCAAGCTGTTTTCTATATATTAAAAGTAGGTGCAGCATCACTTGCCCATACTAAAACTAATTACATGAACCGGTATTGTAACTTGACTGAAAGTTAGCAAAATCATACACACACCTACACATATTACTGCAACTTTTACAAATAAATCAAGTCCTTTGGCAGTAGTAGTAACTATATCTGGTTTGAATGAAGACTAACAATTCAGAAAACCTGACCAAGATAAAAATATGAGAGCAGCACATTTTCCAAAATAATAAATGAATTCCTTATATTACACGAGTTCTTCACACAATTAAATGACTGGCTACCCTTCTACTTGAAAGAGAGTGTTACTAGAGGATCTTATCTACATGCTATGGAAGTAAAGAGATGGCCTTAAAGAAAGGGAGGTTAAAACAGTTATAGACATGCTCCAAAGTATGCAAACTTTTGCCAATATTAATTTAATACAAACATGCATATTGTATCAATTCAATGTTCATTATGCATTCAATATGTTTGTTTAAATTCATATATTTTCTGTATATATACAAATATTGGATCAAACCATATTATTTTCATGAGAATGTATGATGAAAAAAAAAAAAGGTGCAGAAACCAATGAATCAAATCAAATCAAATCAAACAAGAGACAAGATTATAGTAAAATTGGATAACATGATGTGACTATGTGATAATCTTTTGGTTCAACATGTCAATGGAATAAATATTTAATACATTGGTATGCCAAATCATTTGTTAGAGAAATGTGGTATAGTAAGAATTATATCCAGATCCTCTGCTAAAAAAAACATTTTATATTGCTGCACACATATATGCAGCTCATGTAGAACAATGTAAAGAGATTAAAATGATAGTTCTAAAACATCTAAATAAAGGCAATGCAAATAATTATTTTAAAGATAAACTCCAGTTCTGGTAAAAAAAAAAAAGAAAATTCATTCTCACAGAATCAAACAAAACTTACACTGAATGTTCAAGATTACAAATAAATGACATGTGCCAAACAATTTTGGAAGAAAATGTATACTGGCTGAGTAATGAGCATAGGAA